>PVLA01019111.1:0-12960 GCA_004027455.1 Hydrochoerus hydrochaeris
CCCTCCTCCTCTTCCTCCCCTCCCTCCCTCTGTGTTGGGGATCACAGCCAGGGTTTGGAGCACACTAGGTGAACAGGCACCTGCCCCAGGCCCTCTTTAGTCCCTTAAACCTACACTCCTGAGGTTATCTTCGATTCTTCTTGTTCCCTCACCCCACTTCCGATTTATCAGTCAATCAAACCTGATTATGAATTCCTCACCTACAACACAGCCATTCTGACCCCCCTTTACCCCAGTGTCTGTTCCCCTCCCTGGTCTTTTGTGGGTTCACTTCTCTCCCTCTAGGTCTGAGCCTCAATGCTGCCGCCCCGTGGCGCCCTAAGGAGGATCACCTAACCTCCCTCTCAGCTCAGGCTGTTTGCTCTCTTCCTGGCTCACAGGAGCTTGTAGATTGTGTGATTTCTCTTTTACTCATCTGGGGCTCAGACACTCTGTTCGTGGTTTCCTACCTCACACTGAAGTTGCCGACCTCCTTTCAGCACAAGTTTTCTTCAAACAAGCAAATACTGTTGTCATGCATTTGTTCTACACTTCCTGTCATTGTTTACATATGGATTTGAAAACAATGACCGTGAATCATCTTTGTACTCCCTGGAAGGCTGTGCTGCTGTTCTACCTCACCTAGACCTTGAGTAAGTCATTCCGTGCCTCACTTTCTCCTTCTCATGCAGGCTCATCAGTCAGTGGGGGGCTCCTCTCTCTCCCCCTTACTGCACCTGGAGGGGGCTAGAGAACCGCGCCTTCCACCATCTGAGCTGTTTCTCTACCTCTCTGTGCTCGCAGGGGTCGGGACTCCCTGCTTCCCTGTCTTGTTTTATAGCTGTTCTTTAAAACTCAAGGGTCAGGAGTTTGGAAGGCCAGGCCAGGGATTTAGCTCAGTGATGCAGCGCTTGCCTGGCAAGCGTGAGGTCCTGAGTTTGAGTCCTGGTACCAAAACTTAGAGTCTGGAAGTGCAGCCTTCTTGTTGGATAGGAGACCACGCTGCACACGTTGCCAGTCCAAGTAGTGACTGGGGGTGGGGGAAACATTGCTGAAAACAATTCTAAAGCTAGTTGGCACAAATTCTGCAAATATTGTAAGGGTTCTAAAGCCAACCCG
This sequence comes from Hydrochoerus hydrochaeris, assembly GCA_004027455.1. Classification (NCBI taxonomy): domain Eukaryota; kingdom Metazoa; phylum Chordata; class Mammalia; order Rodentia; family Hydrochaeridae; genus Hydrochoerus; species Hydrochoerus hydrochaeris. The sequence continues at coordinate 1,099 of PVLA01019111.1, forward strand.
GCATTAAAACATGACAGGGTGTGAGGGCAGGGGAAGGCTGTGCTCCCACCTTAACTGGTGCACGGTCCGGTTGTTCAGAATGTGTGCCTGCCTAGCCACACAGGCTTAGTCCTAAAGAGATTAATTAATACGCAGATGTGGTTGAGGGCAGAATTATGCGGACACCAAATACCGCTGTCACCCAAGTTACTCAGCAGTTCCTGAGCAGAGGGAGGTGCGGAGCAGAGTTCTGGGACGAAAATGTAGCCGCAGTGTGAAGACTAGAGGACAGGAGTGGGCGACATGGCAGGAAGCTTTTGACAACTGAAGCCTGCTTAAGGGCTACAGAGAAAACTCAGAAAACCTTTATTAGGAAGAGAAAGCAGCGTGGTTTTGACAGCTTGCTGTAGCTGATTTCTCTGGGTATTAACAGCCACTCAGGTTGGGCCTTATTCCTCAGTGGGCTGACTTAGGGCATACGGATACTGGGCCAGGGTGCGGGATGTAACTCAGGGTCACGGCGCCTGCGTGGTGTGTCCAAGGCCTTGAGTCGTTCCTTCCTCAGCACAGTAAGAAATAAATTGATTTAATTTTTAAAAATACCAGCACATGGGAAGAAGATGCAGCTTAGCAAGAAACAGTTCTGAGACAGCAGGAACAGCAGAGGGAAGAGAGCAGAGGACACCGAAGGAAAAGCCTGGAGAAGCAGGAATGAGGGCCCAGCAGGGTGGTGTGGGACCCACAGCCAGGGCTGGTATAGTGAGCAGGTGCTCTTCAAATGCCCTAAGCCGCAGCACGAGGCCGGCTCCAGCCAGGCAACGCTACACACACACGCACACGCACACGCACACATGCACACGCACATGCACACACAGCACAGCCCGTGGGGCATGAGGACCTCACCTCTCAGCCACGAGATGGAAGGAGCAGAAGCGGGTTGAGAGGCAATGCTTCCCCTAAACAGTTGCTCATTACAGCGAAAGTATCATAGACGGAATACGCTGGTACCTGCCAGCTAGTCTTCTATGAACAGGTATTTACGGTGGAAACTGGATCTGCTTCTGTGATGCTTTCCTTCAATTGCAAAATTATAAAATAAGTAATTTTGATATTCGTCTCCATAATTTCCTGACCTAAGCGACACAAGGGCTTTGTCGGTTTTGTTGCCTGAAGCTGGCATTGGCTTGCATTTCCTCTCACCAGAATGAGGGCCATTTATATTGAGTATGATGTTAAGGAAAGTGTACGTTTTGGTTTTCAAGAAATCACGTTAAATGCAGTAGCTTTATTTGCCATAAGGGTTTTGCACCTTGTTTTCGTTTTGAATGAGGTTATAACCCCATTTGGAATTCATATTGCTTATATAAACATTAAAAATAAATTATATCTGGTGCGATTTTGGTGTGATAAAGAGACAAAGAAAGTAGAAAACAGGCTTTTATCGAGGGTAAGGAAGGGCTGCAGAAAGGATTCAGGCACTCAGAACAAAGAAGTGAAGCTACTTTTATCGTTCTGGCTGGGGGAGGAGTTTGGGAAAGGGCAAAACTGATCTGCAGGAGCCTCTGCCTGGAAAACAGGGGACAGAAAGGGTTACCGGGCTGGGTGGAGGCTTGGGGGGTTGTGGGTCTTGGGGGTGAGAGGGCTCGGTGCACATGCTAAAAGGGAGTGGGAGGTTTATCTCTGGATTGAGAAGAAGAACATGGAAGTTACTCTTGGAGAGATAAGTTGCTTCTCTGGGCCCGACACCAAGTTGGGCAGATGTCATGTTAGAGATAACTGAGCCTCAGGCTGGCAGAATCTATCAGGTCGTATTTTCTATCTGTGAATACGCGGCTATTTCATTCTTTGTTATTTCTACTGAAATAATATTTTATTGGGTGGACCCTGCCCTTTAGAGTTACACAGTGTTTGCCGAGACCACCGTGCGTGCCTGTCTCTCACACACCCAGAACCTCACGACTGACTGCGCCAGGGCCCTGCTCCCGCTGTTCTTCCTGCCGCTGGAGCCCATTTTCTGAGGGGTTTGGACAAGAGAACACAGCTGGGGGTTTCCGTGTCTCACATTAACTCGCTCTCACATTAACTTGCCCAGGCTGGCCTCAAACATGCAATCCTCCTGCCTCAGCTTCCAAATAGCTGGGATTACTGACATATTGCTGTTACATGTGGTCCCCACACTAACCTCAGGGGCATCATACCCTCTCTTTTATCTTCTGCTTTCCTCCTCCTTTTCCTATCTTCCCCCACCCTCACCCCAGGCCGTGCTTCCCTTTTCCTCCAGGGGGAAAAAGCCCTGGCTGGGAACTTTCTTCTGGCTTCTTGTTGATTTCTGACTGAGGAGCCTGAGGTTCACAACACGATAACTTTTAAAATCTCTCTTTACAATTCGTTTTTTTTTTTTTTTAATTTTTATTTAAAAAGAAAAAAAGCAAAACAGAAAAAAGGGTAGAAGCAACACAGAACCTAAAAAAAAAAACCAGTAAGAAATCACTAGTTGATAAATTGCACATCATCCTCCTAGATATAGTTGTCCAAGCTACAAAACCAAAGCATATAAAATGGACATTCAAACACTGAGGCTGCAAACAGCTCCATTCAACGATCCAACAAAAACCCAGCAACATGGCCATCAATCCTACACAGTTAAATATACGTGCAGTTATACCCTTCAGTGCACCTTCCTTTCCTCCTTTTGCTTTTTAAGTCCAATCTCTTTACAATTCTTAAAAATACCTTGTAGATATTTTTATTGGGATCACATTAACTTGTATGTTAATTTATAGGTTACTTGACTTTACTTATCAGTTTAGAGGATTCATTATAAAGTCTAGGTTTGAATCCTAAACAGGTAGATAGCTCATGGCAGTCTACATTTTAAATGCTCTTTGTTAAAATTAAGTCGCTAGACTGCCTGGAGTTATTTTTGTATGTGGTGTGAGACAGGGATCAGTACTGACCCCTCCACAGAGGGAAGCCCTGACCTGTGGCCAGGACGTCTCCAGTTCCCCCTTCCCAACCTGGACCCAGTTACTACGCACAGCTCATAGATTTCCATGTTTAGTTCTGCTGACTTGGTCTGCTGCTCTACTTCTGTAGCAATATCCCTGTTCTCATTATTATAAATTTTAGTAAGTCATGCTAGCTAGTAGGACAATACCTCATTCTCCATTTTGCTTTCTTTTTCACAGTTGCCTTGTGTCTTTTGGGACCTTGGCTCTTTTAACTTTAGACTCTGTCAAGTTTTACATATGCACCCAAAAATAATCATTATTGGTAATAATTAGGATTATATGGGATTTATAAATGGATAGTGAACTAGTTTAATTACTATAATTTAATTTTTAAAATTTGTACCTTCTTTTATGTTCCATTTTCCACTATGTTTTGGCACATTTATTCTTAGGTTCCTTAGGATTTTGTGGGGGCTTTTGACACCTTAAAAGAACATGTTACTCTTACGTTTTCTAATTGGTATCTTGCTCTCCAGGAAAGGTTGTCTTCTTTTATAGATCTTCACTCAGTGACTCTTTTATTAGTTCTAATAATGTCCTTTGGTCTTATTGAGTTGTATATAGAAAAATCTATGGTACTTTGACATAGAAGTGAGTTTATCTTTCACATTCCCACCCTCAAGCTCTTATTTTCTCATTGTATTAGCTAGGGCCATGGTATAAAGTTAGACAACAGAGTCAGTGTGGCCATTACTGCCTTGTTCCTGAATTTAATTTTAAGTCTTTCATCATTAGACATGATGTTTCAGCAGAACCCCTTTGTGGATGGAGATGGTTTCCATTTTAAGGTTTTAAAATGGATTGGTGGGCACTGAGTGAGGGACCTGGAAACTCAGACCCTTAAGAAGCTGAAGCAGGAGGAACATAATTTTGAGGACAGCTTGAGACCTTATGCCCCCCGCCAAAGTTTAAAACTTGCCTGATACTTTTCTAATCTCTGTGAGTTGCTTTCCTGTAGCAGACCCTGGCAGCACCCCACTTCCAGCTGCCAGCCTGTCACTATTTTTTTTCTTTTTTGTCATTTTTGAGAGGGTCTTGCTATGCAGTTCAGGCTGGCCCTGAGCTCACTTTGTAGCTTGAACTGATCCTGAACTCACAATGATCCTCCTGCCTCAGCCTCTTGAGTGCTGGGATTACAGGCATGTGTCACCATGCGTGGCTTGCTCCTGTCATTCTTGCTGTGAGGGCTTCCTGAGACAGTACCAGGACACTGACGCTCCTTGAAAGCAGTCCTGACCTGTGACTGGGACCTCAGTTCACTGCCATCTCCCTTGGGTGGGGTAGCTGTGGTTCCCAGAGCTGCCCAGAGAGATGAAGCTCTAGTGGATCCCACAAAAACCTGCCTGTTTGACAGCTTTTGTTTACTTCTCTTGTTTTCTAATTGTTTTTTTCCCCTCCAGTTATTTCAAAATGAACTGCCTGCTCTCAATTGTTTCCTCAGTCACTGTCTCTGGGGAAAACCAAATTTTAAGATGGCTCATTGTCTGATTTTCCAGATTTATCAGTTTTTCTTGCATTGCACTTTTTCTTGGGTACTTTGGCTATAGCATTTCTTCTTCTTTTTTTTTTTTTTTTGTACTGGGGATCGAGCTCATGACCATGTGCATGCAAGGCAGGTACTTAGGCCACTGAGCTAAATCCTCAGCCCCAAGCATGTCTTATTCTTGCACATAAATCTGCTATGGTTGCCTGATTCTGCTCTGCTACATTTTACTTTGTTTCTGTTGAAGGCTGATTTTTTTTTATTTTAAAGAGAATAAAACCAAACAAAGTATAACAGAATGAAGCCAATCAAAACAAAACAATGAAAGCAATACAGGACTTCAAAACAAGATAGTAGGAAATCAACAGTGGCTATCACAGTGCCTTTTGTTACCCTCTAAATAGGTGCTCAGACTACCCGTGTTAGCCTGCAAAGTCAGTCAACAAATACAAGCATTCAGTTGTTTCTTTACTTCAGTTGCTATCATGTCAGCTTATGTTCTTCACAATCAGCTGGTTGTGAGGAGAGGGAGCTGCTCCTCTCTCCTGGCCTGCCTGCTGGCCAGCTCCTCAGAGAGAGAGGTGTTTTTGGTTCCCTACCGGCTGACAACTTCTCCTGGCTCACTGGAGGTGGGGGGCGCTCTGGTTCTCCCCCAGGTGCTCAGAAGGCAGATTTTTAAAATGTGAATAAATGGAACTGTTGCATTTTCTAAAACTGAACTCAAGTCACACAAAAAATCCCATTTCCACTCTGTTTCAGGAAACATTTAATGGTGAGTTCATCTGAGTAAAAGGGTTTCTTTCTGGCAACTGTTTAATTCCCAGCATGAACTCCTATCTCAGGGGTTCTCCAGGCTGGAATCCTGAAAGAAGGGAAGCTGGTGTGACCTTGGAGCCAGAGGGTTGGGGTGTCCCTGCCCCTCACTGGCCTCATACTGCCTCGTGCCCTCCATCTTGGCAAAGGTGCTCTGGACCTGCACCCACCCGCTCTGTGCCCCGTCTGTTCTCTCGGGCATGCTACCTATCTGGGAGACAACTCTGCATCGCTTTCTCTTCTACAGCCAGATTTTATGACCTCTCCACTTGCAAGTCTGACAATCTGGAGCTCACACACAATAGCACTTGTGCTTCGAGAGCTCAGCTCTTGATATTGGAGGCATTTTTGTTGCAGACCACTAAACTGACTAAGAGCTTAAAGTATCCATTCAGGCTAATGGGTGAGTAACCCAAGAATAACAAGAATAACTGTACAAGAGTGAAACACAACCAGACCACTGCCCATCCTCCTTTATGTCTAACCACACACCACACACAAGCATACACACACACACCTGATGCTGTCAGAATCTGTCTGGAGACCCCTGTCTAAAATTGCCCAGCTGGGCTTGGGTGAGCACTTCCATTCTCTCTACTCATTTGCCCAACCTTGTTAAAACACCTATGTTCTTTGAAAACTTTTGCTTAGCATTTCTGAAGACTTCCACTTGTTTTTGTTTATGCTGTGTAGAAGAAAAAGCACTTAATATGGAATGGAAAACTCAGGACTGAACCTCAGCTCTGTGGTTCAGCTGGGTGATAGACGCGGTCTGTGACTCTCAAAGCCAGGGGTCCTCAGTGCGTGCAGCACCTGCTCGCCTGGGAATTTGCTTAAAATTGAATTATGAAAACAGAAAGTCCATGTCAAGCTAACAGCTTCCAGGTGACTCTGAAGCATACTCCATTTCCTGGAGCATGGATAGAGATAATTTAGTACAGGTGAGACTTAAACGAGGCAATATATAGGAAAGAAATTTGGAAGGCAGGAAATGCTTTCCAGGGCTGGGCAGACATGAGACAACAAGTAGTGGTGGAGAAAACAGCCATTCTCTCTAGTGGCATTCAAATTACCATCATTATTAAAAATCACCTAGAAATCAAGTAAAACCTTTCTAACAGTTAAATTCTGCTTCCAGCAGCCAGCAGTTTAAGATAGGCATAAACTATAAAATCTTATGTGAATGGCTGATTGCTTTCATTTGACCTTAAAACAAGCAAACAGAAAGGCTTTTAGATATATTTCTACAAGTTGTTGGCTTCCAACAATTGCTATAGTTAGGGCAACCATGTAATTAGCTCCCCAAACAGGACACTTTTGAGGACAAAAGGAAGCATTATTAACATTTATACCAGGACAGAGGTGAGCCCATAGTCCAACGGGCCCCATTTACCCTCAGGCTAAGACCTGATGGAAATGAGTGTCTGCTTCTCGGTGGGGACAGACAGCAAATGCTGGAGTGAAGGGAGATATGGTAGAAGCACAGAGAAACAAGGGATAAGATGAGGGGAAAGTTGGAAAAATTAAGACATAAACATGCTGAGCTACAGGATATACTGCTGATGGGAAATGCTGGTTGACATTTTCCCAGCTAGGATGAGTCATATGACATGGCAAATAGAGGCCAGTAAAGCACCAAGAAGAAGACAGAAACACACATGGACCAAACAGAAGGGAAGTGCTCGGGACAGTCCTAGAGATGCCAGCAGTGCAAAGGGGAAACCCAGCAGGAGACAGGCGGCCTGGTGCAGGAGCTGCGAAGGATCCTCCCCTCCCAGGTCCAGAACAGGGTACCAGCAGAAGGGGAGTGCCTTGCTGCTCACAGTGACCAGGAGCTCCTCTTGGAGGAATGGTTACTTTTCTTTGTGACTGGAAATTTCCTAATGTGGGTCTTATAGTTAGGCCTAAAATGTCACCTACGAGACTTTGAGAGCATGGACCCCATGTGGCAGGGTTCAGAGGCGCGGCTTTGGGAAGGTGACTGCATGCACACGCGCTCCAACCCATCAGTGGAAGAGGTGGTTGGAGGATTCACAATCTGGTGGCATTGCTGAGAGGTGATTGGGCCCCAAGGGAACCAGGCATAAGGGCATGCACTTGAGAACCATGGCTCCTCCCCTCCCCTTCCTCTTTGGCTCTCTGCTTTCTGTTTGGGAGTGATGTGGCTGCACCACCCTGCCCACCACTGTGCCCTGCCTCCTCACAGGCCCAGAAACCAGGGTGCAGCCACCTACAGACTGGACCCTCTAACAGCGTGAGCCAAGTAAACCTTTCCCTTTCATCCGTTGACCACAACTCCCAGCTCAGCCATGTCTTTGCAGGAGGCCAGGGTTTCAATTCCTCAATCCAGAGCTGACTCCTTCAGACCTGGGGAAGAAACTCAATGAAGTTAATCAAGGTGTGACTCCAATACTGAGAGCCTGAAGCGATGCAGAGGCAAGGAAAGGACCAGGCTGTCACTTCTCTGTTCACGTTCCTCCAGGCTCCTCTCACTGTCACCCTGCAGAAACTGAACTGCAGCTCCCCTTTGCCGGTCATAATCGCGGGGTCCTTCAAACGCCAGGCTCTCTGCTGAGCAGGGTCAACCATCACTAAGCTCCTTTCTGGGTGCTTTTTCCTTCTGTCTTCATTGTGTTACTTTTTTGCCTCCTTGGCTTGTGACCACTGCAGCCAGGGCCCTGGCTTTTGCCTGCAGAGCCCTCCTGGCCCAGGGAGAGGCTGTCAGCAAGCTGCTGCTGGGAGGACATGGGCTTCCACATCCCAGCACCTCGATGCGTGTTCCACGCGGGGGCTCTTCCTGAGCACAGAAGGGAACACGGACTGAAAGTCAGTGACATTGGGGGGAAGCCCTTCTTCCTCCCTTTTGAGGAGACAGAAGTCAGCCAGAGCACAAATGGATGGCTGGCGCTTTCAATGGTCAGATGTTTTTCAAAAGCTTGTCTCCGTTTGCAGCTAGGAAGCAGGGTTGGCATTGTAAGGGCTCCCATCACAGCAGGGTCAGGCTGTCTAAACCAGGTGTGGAATCTTCCAGAATTATCTAGAACCATCTTGGAGCTCTGCCCCACCATGCACAAGTGCTCCTGTGCCTGTGGGAATTAAGCCCAGCACCCTCACCCCAAGCCTTAGCTCTTCAGGTGGGAATCTTTACACTGCAGACTCAAACTCAAACTGTTTTGGTTTTGTGCTTAACTTGGCTGACTGAGCTTCTGCTCTGTCCAGGCCTCATTCCACTGAAGACCTCAGCCAACCCAAACCCTGTAGGCACTGAAGGGCTGCACAGGCCGGCTGCTGTTCTCAAATTCAATGAGGGACCTAGCACCTCCTACTCCAGTACAGGGCAGGCCAGGAGTTGGGGAGACTGCCTGTCTGTCCTATCTCCCCAGAAGTATAAACACACATGGACACCCACAGTGCCCACCTGGCCCTGTTAGAGGCCAAAGCATGAGGGAACGGAGGAGCTGGCAGGGCATCCACTGAGGCCACCTGGCCCCATCTTCCCCCCAGCTCTCTCTCCTGTGTGCTTATCAGGTGAAGAGCCCAGGCAGTGTCTCCTCTGGCTTCAAGTTTGCAGAGCTCTCGTGAGGGTTGCTGGTACCCAGGACTGTACCCCACACCAAGGTACTAGCTCTCAGGGAGCTGCCTGTGACCCTCCCTCTGCCAATCCTGAGGGCCACTGTGTCCTGAGAGACACTGGTGGGAAGCATGGGGCCAGGAGGAAACCCCCATCTAGGACCCCAAGCTTCAGCTTTGCACTGGACCAATGCACTGGCAGGAAACCCAGGTCAGGTCACTGTCCCTGCTTTGCATGGTGCAGTCGTGGACCGTCTGTGTCCAGCAGGGATACTGTGGACAGTGCTCCATGTCTGTGCTGGAGAGAAGGGGTGCTTAGCTTCTACCCCAAAGCTGTTCAGTCCTGTCCTTCTAAGCCTCTCCCACAGGGAGAAGGGTGGGAGGGAGGGGATTCCCCTTAGCTTGCTTGCTGCTGGGCAGCCAACTGAGACTACCTGGCAAGGTCTCAAGAATTTCTTCTCTGCTTGTCGGGTGGTCAACAGGAGCTAGATGTGCGTTGCCCAAGCTGCACGTGCCGTTGGTGCTGAAATGCAGCTCAGCCAAACCTAAACTTGCTGTGAGCTCCACAGGACTGGGTGAGAAAACAGCCAGGCACCTGGCATATGGCTCCCAGCATCTAGGAGACTGAGGCAAGAGGACTGCTCAGGAACTAGCCCAGCCTAGGCAATTCAGTCAGTGACTTAGTGAGACCCAGGCTCAAAAGGGTGGAGGGAGGGATGTAGCTCAGTGTGAAGGTCTTGGTTTCAATCCTTGGTGCCACACCCCCAAAAATTTAAAATATAGCAACACTTTCTTTCTGTGTTGTCAGTATCAAGCCTGCGAGCTGACCTGACTGATGTCCTGCTTGCCCAGCCTGAAGCCTCCTTTTCACAGACAACAAGTTACCTCCATGGTACTTGAGTGGCAGGAGCTACAGTGACCACCAAAACTGAGGTAATATGGGCCCGAGCGTTAGGGTAGGGAACTTCAGCTCAGTGGGCAGAACTGATGGCCCCTACTCAAGCCCTAAGATGGGGACAAACAGTTAGTACACTTTTGCTACCGTGCATGTGCGTGGGGCCATTTATCAGGAAAGAGGACTATTAGCCTCAGCAGGAACAAAGATCAAGATGCCCTGAGATCTTAGACCTCCTGGCTGCCATTGGGTTGCCTCGAAAGGGAACCATTATACATTGTTTGTAAAGAGAAGACACCCCAATAGCTCGTGAAAATGCCCTGGCTGTTAAGACAGGCAGAGAGGTGGCACTAAAACCAGTGGGGCCCATATCACTCCTACCAGCTCTCTTGCCACCCATGCTACTCAAGTCATCCTATTCAGATTCAGACTTGAGACCAGCCAAGAGCCTAGAAGCCCAACTTTCTCTGCAAGGCTGACAGATCCCAAATTTTGCTAGAGGGTTTTGATCCTCCTGGAGCACTACAATCATACCACTTGTCTTTTTTATTTAAGTCTTCCCCACCCACTCATTTGGGAGGTTGTGGGCCTAAGCAGCCTGAGATACTTATTGAGGTAGGTTTGTGAACAATTTAGGAATCCAAGCAGCCAAATTGATAAACTTGGAATTTAATTAACTGAGCTCAGGACCACTCCTGTACAGACGCCCCGCTTTCAGGGTCCAAACAAGTGGCCCTGAACTGGAAAGTGACAGTTTTCAAAAGAGGGAATCACAAAAGACATCCTGTTGGAAACAATTTGGCTTGAATCTTTCATTAATTTTCAGTTGACACCTGTATCCTGCTTCATTTTTCTCCTGTAGGTACAGCTCATTCTGCTTTTCTCATGGGATTTATACCGAGTAATTTTCCATGTTCCTGAATACAGGGCACTAGTTAAATGTAGGGCTTAAGAGCACATTTTTTATTTTAAAATTTTTATTTTTTCTCTTTAAAATAAAAATAAGCATTTTTAAGGAAGTGGATCCATCTGAATTGCTTCCTCATGTGAGACTAGTGTGAGTTTCTATTCTCCTTTTTTCTTACTAGCTAGACCCAATGGACAGATTTCAGATTTTATTTGAGCTCTTAGTAGACCATTTCTTCCAGCCACTAACAGCCCCTACTGTCTTTTTGTTTGTTTTAACCAGGGATTAAACTCATGACCTCGCACTTGCCAGGCAGGTGCTTGTGGTGCTAAACCATAATCCCAGGCCCAACCCCTACTGTCTTAAAAAAAAAAATCTCTACTTTTATAATAGGCTTCTTCCCTGGCTTTCAACTCAAGCTATTTCTTCACAGTTTCAGAGATTCCTCTTCCTCTGCTTTCCCTTTTACATCAGTGGATCTCAAATTTTAAAGCACATTAAGTTAAAGCTACAGTAAAAATGTAATTTTCATATCCCATCTTAAGAGAGCTTGATTCATTAACTTTGGGAGAGACCCAGGAACCTCTCTCTAGTAACGCTGCTCTACACGTTGTCTCCCAGAGTGTGGATTGGGCCTTAGTATCTTTTCACTCCAAACCTGGGGTCCTTAACTTTAATCTCAGAGTCTCTAACCCCCCTCCCCATATGATAACTAGTCTAGGACTCTCCGTGCATTACCTAAACTGTAAAAAGCTTACAAGTCACTCTTGTGCCCGCCCTACTGGTCTCCTTCACTTTCACACCGCCCTAATTTAACTTCGGGCCACTGGCCGCGAACGCTTTCCAACCACCCACCTACTACCTTCGCCCTCGGATGCTCCGTAAGCATCTCTAACTCAACGCGCATGACATTAAGCACGTCGCCAGCCCCCAATAACCTCTGGGTGCTCCTGCTCCTCCATTCCAACCACCTGATCTGTGGCTTCCCCACTCTCCACTATCCTGGCTGCCGACCACTCCCCTACTTTAGGGCTTCACCAGCGTTCAGCTGCAAGATGTCGCGCCGCCTCCCACACGGCCGATGCGCCGTCCCTGGTTCAGTCAGACTCCCTGCCCACCAAGCCCCAGGACACTTTCCCCCAGGGCCGCGCTCTTCCGTTCCCGGACTGGGACCAGCGCTTGCTGCACGGCCGCCGGCGGGCCA
>PVLA01019112.1:0-12949 GCA_004027455.1 Hydrochoerus hydrochaeris
CTGCTTGGGGTTTAAGTTACTGCCAAAAGTTAACAAATAAGTACTCCCGCTTCTGCAAAATAAAATACATTCAGATTCACTCACATACTGGTGTGCAGTGTTTTCTGTCTCTCACTCGCCGACTCCCTGACCACCTTTGGGACCCCTGAGCCCTGCCACAGCTGGACTCCGGCAAAAAGGTGTTGTTTCCACATAGAGGAGCCACACTTTAAAGTTTCAATTCCCACTGATGTGTCTTCTAAGTCTGATGGTTTTTGCACTCCTGTGAATGGACTGAATGTTGAAGCTGGTGAATTTCGGAATCTACACTGACTGCTGCGGCATCCCCACCACCCATCTCCCTTCCTCCTTCACTTTTACTTGTGCCCATTGAATTCAAGAAGCAATCTCTGTGCTACTTACTTTTGCACCAAGGGAGGCGTAAAAAGTTTTAATTTCTTCATATGGAAGAAAGGAAGGGAGGAGAGAGGAAAGAGAAAATTAGGAGAAAAAGAAAAGAGAAGGAGGAAGAGAGGATAGGGAGGGGGAAAACTGGAAATAATAATTCCCTACCCAGATTATGTTTTTGCTCACAGCTCCACTTTGAGTGAAAGGGAGAGCGAGTGGAGTTTTAAAGAAGATTCTGTTTATTCATTTATTTTCAAAAAGTAGGAAACGTTGGTTCTCAAACAGCTTTAAGGATAATTAAAGCAATGATGAAATGTATTGATCTACTCCAAATTTCCTCCCAGGAGTGATTAATTGCATTTTGGACTTTGAGAAATTCCACAGGAGATTGCAAGAGAAGAGAATCTTGATCCTAGGCTGTGTCTAGCATGTTTTTTCTGGGTTTTTGATTGTTGTTTTCTTCTGCTTTCCTGCTGTTATTAAGATTGCAGCTTCGGAAACACAAAGGCAGGAAAAATCTGTCCAGTTCTTAAGAAGATTTAAAGAGTGGCATCCACTGCACATCAGGAGATACTTTACAATGTGCTGAAGACACCAGTCAATAATTTAGGAGAAAGCAATCAATATATGGATGTGACATAATCTCACAACTTGAGTATGTTATGGAAATCATGATGGCTTCTCTCATATGGTGATGTTACATTATTAGAGATTTTGTTTCTTTTGATATTACAATGATTTAATTTAACATAACCATGGTCTCAAGAATCCTGAGGGAAAAGATATTTTTCTTCCTTTGGAAGACCGTTTTCCCTGACCAGAAGTAAGTGTCAAGTTACACCTCAAAACAGGAAGGGAGCCGTACTCTTTTATATGCTATAAGAATCAGCTAGTATTGATTAATTACTCTAATAGTGCCAGGCATTGAGGAAGGACCAGATCTTCTGCAGGAGATCATACTATAATTGCAATATGTATTTGACACAAAGGTTTGAAAGGCTTAGGAGACTGGGCTCGACCAGAAAGAAAAGAGGTGAAGATTGTAATCCCGTAGAGCATTTGAAAGTCTATTCTCTCAAAAGCACATTGATTCACTATTTGTAATCCTGCCAAAATTGTATACTGTTTCTCAGGTCATCAAACATTCTGTAGTGGGGACCTTCCTGACGTGTTAACCTGTGAGGTAATGCTGAAGTGGAGGAACTGTAAGGGAAAATCCATAGCATCTTTAGAAATACGCAGTTCAAGTTAAGAATTACTTATACAACTAGTTAGCTGATTAAAACCTCGGCTGAAGATCCAAGTCTTTAGACACATATTTATATACTTTTCCTAAAGCATACCTAAAATAAATTGAACTAATTACTAGTAGCTTTAAACGTTTTATAGGTAAACCATGAATATTAATTTTCACACTGTGCTGCTAAACCTCGCTATAGTTAACCAACAGGTATTCGCTATTATGACTATAAATACTAAATAATATGTTATAATAATAATGCCAGGCAGAGTTGCAAGATAATCTTCAGTGTTACATTCAAATTTAATCACTCTTAACTCATCACTTCCACTATGTCTAGCAATCTTTGCCCATAATGCCTTCAAAAAGCAAACAATTGATCTTGTCAGTAAAGGGACTCACCACCTAGTCCAAACTAATTTTTAATCAAGAATGTGTCATAACACTAATCAATGTAGACATGTAATAGTTCTTTACTTTTCACTACCCAGGACAGAATTAGAAATGTTTGAAGACAGCCCAAGCATTTTCCCCTGTGTTGCTATGACTGTGGTGGCTCCTCTTTTTCACCTCTCCACTTAAACCCTGGAAAGAGGACTATTCCAAAAACTTTTTTGTTCTCACCAAAACTGTTCCTTCATTGGTTCCTTGTGCCAAAGGCCATTTCCAGGAGTAAACTGCATGCATCCTTCCATAAAGAAACTCATTCACACTCCATCTGCCCCAAATTAGCCTCATTTTTTGTGCAGCTGAAACTAGGTCAAAAAAGCAGTATGGGTAACAGGTAATAAGAAAACAGGAATTGGTAGTAGAATAAGGTAACTTTCTTCTCATTATCTTAGCATAAGATGCTGGTGTTGGCAGGGGGCAGAGCTACTATGTGCCATTAGTCCTTTCAGGTTTTTGCTACTTCCTCATGAGGTTCCCCAGAGTTACTTGCATATCCTTATTTCTGGCTCCTGTCATGGACCCCTACACTGCAAACCAGGGTTGAACTGTAGCCTGTAAATACCCTTGTGCTGAGCTGAACATAGCTGCTGTGTTCCTCATGATGAGACTCAAACACACAGGGCCAAATCAATTGGCCTGACTCTTCTATCTATAGCAGGAAACATATTCGTCCTCTTTAGCCTGCATATAGCAAAAACCAATACCCTTAACATGGCTCCTCTGTTGTCAGAGGATGGCCACACAGCTAGGTAAAGCCAGTGACAGCCTCTCCCCAGAGCAGGGGGCTTTTCCCACTTGTTTTCTTTTTTAATTTGTCGACCTAAGCTGCCTCTCTGTCTCTTGAAAAGGACAGAAGTTGGAGCCCAGGGAGCTTCCCGTGAGTAGTCCTGCCAGGAACTGAAAGGACCAATTAGCAGGGTCCCCTGTCTGGGATCTCGCCTCCTCTCCATGCCTTGCTGGGGACTCATAAATTACCCATGGTGAGGCAGGCACTGAGGCCCTGGGCACCTGCTCACAGCTCTTCAGACTCCACAAACTGAGCAGGAGCTTCCCTCTGAGAGGGCCTGTGGGACTTTCATGAAATTTACCTCAGTGGGAAATCAGTGGTTAACTAGGTCATAGGAAGCTGATGAAATCTCCAAGGGCAGTGAATCTGCTAGGGTCTGGCTTTTTTTAGAAAAAAAAGTTCGTTCTTTATTCTAGGAAGAAGGGTTGGAAGAAGCTACAAAAAGAACCAAATCTTTCTGAAAGAGAAGAAAAGGACAACATGGATGAAGGATAAAAGGGAGGAAGAAGGAAGAAAAGAAAGTAGAGAAAGAGGGAGAGAGAGAGAGAGAGAGAGAGAGAGGAGGGAAAGAATGGAGGTTGGCGAAGAAAAAAAACCTGTACGTTTCATCTATTGGTTGCTTCCCAGAATGAGCACGAATATTTGGGGTACTGGATGTATATTAATCAAAGGCTGTATCTGATGACCACCTGCAGACCTGATGTAGCATACATTTAGATGCGTACATTGATAGAGAAAAACCCATTTTTTCCTATAGTCCTTTACTTAGACTGTTATGAACATGAACTTTGTTACAGGTTTTTCTTACCATGAATTCAGTTCCTTTTCCAAACTGATACACTAGTTTAAGTTTTTTCATTTCTTGCAAGAGGTTGAACATTATCTTTTTTTCCATAATGTCCTTTGTGGACATACCAATTAGCTTTCTTTGGCTGCCTACCTTAAATTCACTATATCTTAAAGTGAATATCTGTACGTCCCTCAACCCTGCTTCTCTGCTTGTGCTTCCTCTCCTGCGGCTCAGACCCTAACCCTTGGAGGCATCTGGACTTCTCCCTACCTTTCCTCCCAGTCACAAGCCACATTTTTTCAAACTCATGCTGGTGACAGCCTCCACCTGCTGGATCCTTCCTCACTCTGAATACGTGTGCCCAGACCTTCATTTCCTCTGGCTGGGATGGCTAATTGTGTTGCTAATTGGCCTTCCTCCTATGAACTTGTACCACTGTCTGTCCATACAGTTTCTGCTGGCAGAAGTCTTTTCTAACAAGGTTTCAGAAAACTAACAAAGCATATGAGACTCAACACTTTATCATTCAAGTTGTTCATTATCTAGCCCAGATTTTCCATTTTGTCTACATTTCTCCATTTACTCCCACACCTGTTGAAGTCAGGCACAGTGTCCCTGCACTTTATTTCGGGTCTTCTCTATTCCATGCCTACAGGCACTGCCAAATCATTGTGCTGTCCAAGAGAAATTCCCACAATTCTTGGGTTCAAAATCACCCTTTTCAACCCTTTTCTTTTACTGTGTTTTAATTGTAACTATGCTATAGACCTATTCTGCCTAGAAGAGTAGCAACTCGTCACATATTTCTATTGAGCACACGCAGTGTGGCTAGTCCCAATGGAAATACACTACAGTTGTAAAAGGTACACTGAGTCTTCAAGACTTAGTACTAAAAAGCAAATTATCACGGCAAACATCAGTGACCCCAGATACATGGATGGCTAAGAGAGGAGAATCCCAAGGTCAAGGCTAGGTATCCTGCATAATGAAGCAAGATCCTGCCTTAAAATAAAAATTAACAAGAAAGGTCTGGGGATGTAGTTCAGTGGAGGACTCTTGGTTCAGTACCCAATATCTCAAAATAAAGAAGAAAAATTTAAATATACGATTAATCATTTTATATCAACTATATCAAATGATACATTGCACAGTATTTTGAATATATTTGGGTAAATGAAAATAAAATATATTACAATGACTCTTTTATTACTCTTTCAAAGTAGCTACCAGAAAAAACTTAAATGCTAATGATTTACATATGTTCCTGCTGGACACTGAGGTAGAATGGATATTTCATAGAGTCCAGGAAGTTAGGAAGAGGTAACTCTTTGTTTCACCTACAGAAGTTGAATATTGCAAGAATTTAATCATGCTTGGTTAAGTGAATTTTAAGATGGAAGTGGTGACTTTGGCTTTCATATTGCTTCTTAATAAAGTTAGATGCTGTTTGTGGTTTTTTCTGTTGGTTTCTACATATTGTACTTTTTGGAACCTGTTGCTGCTGTTGTTGATGTGCAAAAGTTCTTTATATATTCTTTATGTATTACACACACACACACACACACACACATATGAGATGCAAACATCTCTTCCTTTTGTACTTGAAAAGAATTTGGAAAAACATTTTGTGCTGAATAGCAAATGCAATTTTAATACATTTGAGTGTGTTAAAACTTTTAAGTTGCAATTATTTAAAGGTCTGCTTAAACTATGTATTATTTACTTTAAGTTATATAATATGTCTCTCTCGGTTTTCTTTTCATACGTTAAACATTTTATTTCTATGCTTAATTTTT
Source organism: Hydrochoerus hydrochaeris (assembly GCA_004027455.1). Taxonomy (NCBI): domain Eukaryota; kingdom Metazoa; phylum Chordata; class Mammalia; order Rodentia; family Hydrochaeridae; genus Hydrochoerus; species Hydrochoerus hydrochaeris. Next base: position 5,451 of record PVLA01019112.1, read on the forward strand.
TTATTAGAAATAAAACATTGTTTTAAAAAGGAGTAGTAAAAAAAATTTACTACTGTAATACCAAGTTCATAATATATCTAATTTAAAAGTACCTGTGTAGTATGTGTCATGGTTATTTTTCTCTCATTGCTGAGACAAAATGCCTACCACCCAAAATTAAGGAAAGAAAGGTTTATTTAGCTCACAGGTTGTGGAGGTTTCAGTCCATAATTGGTGGACTCCAAAGCAGGGTAGCACAGCACAGAGGAAACATTTCAAGTTGGCAGAAGAAAGCAAAAGCAGCAAGTGCAAAAGAGGGGAAGCAGAACAGTCTTCTTTTCCTCCCTTATATTGAATGCAGGTTATCCACCAAACTCATCTCTATGCCCTCCACTTGCGCAAGCTCAGTATGATTTCAAAGTAAGGACTCTGGCTCCCTGCTGAGTCACTTAAACTCCTAAACTTCTCAAGTTGACACAACATATGAACCACAATAATCCATCCCTTGTCAACTTGGCAACCAGACACATTTCTTTAAATCAGACTCTAACATGTTATAACTAGCCTGTGTTTAAACAGAAATGTACTAGTTCCTTCACCAGAATACAAGATAAGTTTTCCTTTGGTGATATTTATTCTTATCATTTCACAACTTGAACATTATAACACAGGATAAAATCTATCAACATTATATTCCATTAGAACTATAACATTCTCTTATGCAAAAGAAATTTGCAAGAGTTGCCAAAGTCCTAACAGTTTCGGCATGGCTGAAAAGTCCAACACCCAAGTCTCTGAGATGTAAGGGATATTCCAAAAGTTACAAATAGGGGATACAAAGGAATGGTACAAAAGCAAGTCCAAAATCCACCAGGGAAAACAGTAAGTGCTGTAGTTCCATGTCTAGCATCTGAAGCAGTCTGTGGCAATTTGTGAGATGAAAACAGCTTTGAGGCTGCAAAAGTTGGGGACTTGCTGCTTTTTGTGATACCTTCAGACCATCTTTTATAATATCTTGTTCATGGTGAAGGGCAAAAAAAACTGTTTTTTACAAAGTGTACGAGAAGGGTCAAATAAAAAACAAGTTAAAACTTGGTAAAGAGAGACTTTTTTTGAAAAAGGAATGACAATCTAGAGAAAGGGACAATTGCAGTAATAAGAGAGGGATTATTGCAATATGGAGAAATTTTCCTACAATTAGATTTGTCAAAGTGTTACACCAAAGAATTTATCTTTTGTAGGGGAATTTTTTTAAAAGGCTAGAAACAAGAAAGTGTGGAAAGTGGGATGAAAGGTGTTGGAACAGTGTTTACTTAGCACACAGGAGGACCTGGGCTCAATCTACAGTTAGAGAACAGAAGTGAATCTGGCCTTGCAGCAGGACTTAAACTGGTTATTTTTAAATCTCTGGACCTCATAAAGCTTGAATTGTCAAGCAATAGACAAGCAAATAAACAAACAAAAGGAATACAGAATGTGATCAGAGGTGAATAGATAAGACAGCATGAGAAAAAGAAACAAAGGCGGCCCAGAACCTCCACCTTGGGCCCGCCCTGCCACCAGGAACTTAGCAGAAGCCTGCATCTGGGGTAGGCTGACAAGAACCTCCACCATGGGCCCGCCCTGCCACCAGGAACTTAGCGGAAACCTGCATCAGGGGTAAGCTGCCCAGAACCTCCACCGTGGGCCTGCCCTGCCTCTGGGAACTTAGCAGAAGCCTGCATCAGGGATAGGCTGCCCAGAACCTCCACCATGGGCCCACCCTGCCTCCGGGAACTTAGCAGAAGCCTGCATCAGGGATAAGCTGCCCAGAACTGCCACTGTGGGCCCACCCTGCCTCTGGGAACTTAGCTGAAGCCTGCATCAGGGGTAGGCTGCCAGGAAGCTCCACCAAGGGCCCAGCCTGCCATCTGAAACTCAGCACAAGCCTGCCTCAGGGGTAGGAACCTCCCCTGTGGGCATGCCCTGCCACCGGGAACATTGAGGAGGCCTGCCCAAGACTGAAAACTGCCCTGGACTGCTACAGATGAGCCCACCCTCCCACCTGGAACATGAGAAGATCTCAGTGGTATCCAGTTAGTATGAGAAAATTTGGAAATTTGCTCCTAGGTGGTGAACATTGGACTACACCGGATTGACTGTATCAATGTGGTGAGTATACCCCTAAAATAGAGGTGTACAGGGGATAAATATTGCCAGTAGTAAAAACCCCTGCAACTAACTGTAAGACTTTGGTGTGTCTGAAAAGAATTTGTGTGATCCTCTCCTACACATAGAAAACACTAGGCAGAGTGAAAATGACAAAACGAAAAAGCAAAATGCAGTCTCAAACATATAGTTCACCAGAAGCAAGTATAGGAGACATTGAAATAGAGGACCCCAAAAGTAACACACTGGGAATCTCTGAAAAGATAGCAAGTGAAATAAAAAAACAACTGCATCAGGCTATAGAGGAAATCAAATTAGAAGTAGTCTTCCATGTAAAGAGAGAAATAACAACTTTAGTAAAGGAGTTGTTGAATGCAGCTAAAGAAGAACTAGAGAAAAAAGTACATGAGCATGGGAAACTGAATGAAACTTTGAATATACAATATAGAAAACAAGCAGAATTCATGAAACAAACTCAAAGAGACATCCAAGAAACAAAAAATTCTATTGAAAGTGTGCAAAACTGCCTAAAGGAAGCTGAGGATAGGATTTCAGACCTTGAGGACAGGATCACAGTTAGTGATCCGGAAAGGATAGAACTTTTGAAAATAACAAAGCAGCATGAAATGACAATCCAGGAGCTTCATTATGATGCCAAGAGCAACAAGATAAGAATAATGGGCATTAGCAAAAGTACAGGAGTCCAGGCAAATGACATACGTGAAGTATTTACAGAAATAATAGCAGAAAATTTCCCAAACATGGGGAAAGAATCTGACATGCAGATAAGTGAGGCATATAGAACACCAAACAGTCACAATCAACATAAATCCACACCCAGACACATAAGAATTAAGATCTCAGACATAGAGCATAAAAACCGAATATTAAAAGCTGTCAGAGAAAAGACACAACTCACCTATCAGGGAAAGCCCATTAGAATCACGGCAGACTTTTCAGCACAAACTCTCAAGTCAAGAAGAGCTTAGAGTGAGGTATGTCAAGCCCTGAAAGAAAACAATCTTCAATCCAGACTGATGTACCCAGCAAAACTTTCATTCAAATTTAATGGAGAAAAAAGATACTTCCATGACAAAGAACAACTGAAGAAATTCATGTCCACCAAACCAACACTAGAAAGAGTACTGAAAGACATACCAGACAGAGATAAAAATGACCACAATTCCCAAAAATAACAACAGAAAAAATGACCAGATAGGATAAGCAATTAAATAAGAGGAAAAACAGAAAGAAACAACTGGAACATAACATGGTAAAGTCGAGCCAGTACATATCAGTGGTATCCGTAAATATAAATGGCCTCAATTCACCTCTAAAAAGAAATAGATTGACAGAATGGATCAAGAAACAGGACCCCACAATATGCTGTATACAAGAAACACATCTGACCCAAAAGGAAACTCATAGGTTAAAAGTCAAAGGATGGAAAACAGTATTCCATGCAATAGGAACCCAAAAAAAGCAGGGGTAGCTATTCTATTTGCAGACAATGTGAACTTCAAACCTAAAATTATTAAAAGAGATAGAGAAGGTCACTACATACTTGTTAGTGGAAAAGTTCAAGAGGAAGAACTAACAATTATAAATATATATGCACCAAATACAGGAGTGCCCAACTATATAAGACAGATACTAATGGACATGAAAAACCAAATACACAAGAATACAACTGTAACAGGAGATATTAACAGCCCATTGTCACAAAGAAATAGATCAACTAGACAAAAAGTCAGTAAAGAAATAACAGAACTGAATCATACCTGTGAGCAATTGGACTTAGTAGATGTTTACAGAGTGTTCCACCCAACCACATCAGAATACACATTCTTCTCCACTGCACACGGGACATTCTCCAAAATACATCATATATTATCCCATAAAACATTCTTAAGTAAATGCAAAGTATTGAAATCATACCATGAATAGTATCTGACCATAGTACACAGAAATTGGAAATTAATGGCAAAAGAAATTGTAAAACCTATATAAATACATGGAAATTAAATAGCAGCCTTTTGAACAACCAGTGGGCTACAGATGAAATTAAAGAAGAAATAAAACAATACCTACAATTCAATGAAAATATAGAAACAACATACTGTAATCTGTGGGATGCAATGAAAGCAGTCTTAAGAGGGAAATATATAGCAATAAATAGTCATTTCAAGAAAACAGAATGAGCACAAATGAACAACCTAATGCTCCATCTCAAGCATCTAGAAAAAGAAGAGCAAGCTAAACCCAAAGCTCATAGAAGAGAGGAAATTGTAAAGATTATAGCAGAAATCAATGCAATTGAAACTAAAAAAACAACACAAATAATTAATGAATCAAAAAGCTGATTTTTTGAGAGAATCAACAAAATTGACAAACCCCTAGCTAACCTTATCAAGAGAAAGAAAGAAAAAAAAAACCCAAATTCATGCAATAAGAAATGAAAAGGGAGAAATTACTCCCATGGAAATTCAAAAGATCATGAATACCTACTTTGAAAATCTCTACTCACATAGAGTGGAAAACACAGAGGAAACGGACAGATTTCTAGAAACGTATGAACTACCAAAGCTCAACAAAGAAGATATAGAAATTTTGAACAGCCCAATATCAGCTATTGAAATTGAAAATGTAATTAAAAACTTACCAACAAAGAAAAGTCCAGGTCCGGATGGATTCACAGCTGAATTCTACAAGAAATTTAGAGAAGATTTGATGCCAGTACTCCTTAAACTCTTCAATGAAATTGAGAAAAAAGCAATCCTCCCTAAATCATTCCTGGAGGCAAGTATTACTCTGATACCAAAACCAGAGAAAGATGCAATCAAAAAAGAGAACTATAGGCCAATCTCACTAACGAACATTGATGCAAAGATTCTCAACAAAATACTGGCAAATAGAATGCAGCAAATCATCAAGAAGATTATACATTATGACCAAGTTGAGTTCATTCCAGGAATGCAGGGATGGTTTAACATATGCAAATCAATAAATGCAATATATCACATCAACAGAGCCAAAAACAAAAACCACATGGTCATCTCAATAGATGCAGGAAAAGCTTTCGACAAAGTCCGACACATGTTCATGATAAAAACCCTTCAGAAACTCGGAATACACGGCGTCTACCTCAACCTTATAAAGGCCATCTATGATAAACCAACAGCCAACATTATACTAAATGGACAAAAACTGAAAGCTTTCACTTTAAAATCAGGAACAAGACAAGGATGTCCACTCTCACTGCTCCTTTTCAACATAGTTCTGGAAATACTAGCCAGGGAAATCACACAAGAGAGAGAAATAAAAGGAATAAAGATAGCAAAGGAAGAAGTTAAATTATCACTATTTGCAGATGACATGATACTCTATATGGAAGACCCAAAAAACTCCATTAAAAGACTGCTAGAGGTAATAAACAAGTTCAGTAGTGTAGCTGGATACAAAGTCAATGCTCAAAAATCAATAGCATTCCTGTACACAAACAAAAAACTTACTGAGAGAGAAATTATGGAAATATTGCCCTTTACAATAACATCTAAAAAAATGAAATACTTAGGAATCAACCTAACTAAAAATGTAAAGGACTTATATGCTGAAAATTATACTATGCTGAAAAAGGAAATTGAAGAGGATATTAGAAAATAGAAGGACATTCCTTGCTCATGGTTAGGAAGAACCAACATTGTGAAAATGGCTATACTCCCAAAACTGTTATACAGATTTAATGCAATACCAATCAAAACACCATTGACATACCTCACAGACCTAGAGAAAACACTCCTAAAATTCATTTGGAAACAGAAGAAACTTAGAATAGCAAAGATAGTTCTAGGCAACAAAAGCAAGGCAGGAGGCATCTCAATTCCTGACTTGAAACAGTACTATAAAGCCACAGTGATAAAATCAGCTTCATACTGGCAAAGAAATAGACCTGAGGATCAATGGAACAGATTAGAAGATGCAAGCACAACTACAAAGACACTCAGCCACCTGATATTTGACAAAGGGGCTAAATATGTACACTGGAAGAAGGATAGTCTCTTTAATAAAAGGTGTTGGAAAAATTGGCTCTCTACATGCCAAAGACTGAAACTAGATCCATGCATATCACCATGCACAAAACTAAAGTCTAAATGGATCAAAGACCTCAATATTAAAACAGAAACATTAAGTCTACTGGAAGACAAGGTATGTAGAAGTCTTGGAGACATAGGGGTAGGCAGAGAATTCATGAACCAAACACAAACTGCATGGGAAACACTTCAAAGAATCAACAAATGGGATCTCACATTATTGAAAAGTTTCTGCACTTTAAAGAAATCACCAACAGAGTGAAAAGAAAACCAGCAGAGTGGAAAAAAATTTTAACCAGCAACCCCTCAGACAAAGGACTTGTGTCCAGAATATATAAAGAAATGAAAAGCATCAAGCCCCCCAAGTTCAAAGACCCTCTCCAAAAATAGGCATCTGAGATGAACACACAGTTCTCAGAGAAAGATATGTAAATGGCAAATAAATACATGAAGAAATGTTCACCATCACTGATCATTTGAGAAATGAAAATTAAAACAGCACTGTTCTTTACTCCGGAAAGAACAGCTGCCATCAAGAAATCAACTGATAACAAATGTTGCCGAGGCTGCGGGGAAAAAGGAACACTGCTCCACTGTTGGTGGGAACGTAGACTGGTGCAACCATCATGGAAATCCACATAGAGAATTCTCAGAAGACTAGGATTGGAAGCCCCATTCAATCCAGCTATCCCCCTCCTGGGCATTTTCTCCAAAGAACTGAAAAGATCATATCACAGTGATATATGTGCACCCATGTTCATAGCTGCACAATTTGTGATAGCTAAATCTTGGAAACAACCAAGATGCCCATCAACTGCAGAGTGGATGAAAAAGATGTGGCATTTTTATACAATGGAATATTACTGAGCTATAAAAAAGGATGACCTTGAGGCATTCACAGGCAAATGGAGATAACTTGAGACTATCCTCATTAGTGAAATAAATAAGAATCATATTTATAAATATCATATTGTGTCTCTAGCATAAAAAGTAAATAAGAACTGCAAGTGTAATAAAACCAAAATGTGTAATTGCTATTGTAAAAAAGAGAGGAAAAGAAAGTGCTCTAAGGAATATAACTACATGTAAGTTTGAGTGTGTAAAATAGATGACCATATTGCTGAATCTTTGTTGGATCTTTGAGCAAAACTGTTTGTAGTCTGACTGTTTGAATATTTACTATGTACCCTTTAACTTTGTAACTTGAACAACTACATCCAAGATGACAATATGTAATTTACAAATTACTGATTTCTTAGTGGGGCTTTTTCTCATTCTCCT
>PVLA01019113.1:0-12954 GCA_004027455.1 Hydrochoerus hydrochaeris
TGTCCTTCAGTATTCTTTGCAGGGTTGGATTGGTGGTCACAAACTCCCCCAGTTCCTCTTTGTCATGGAAATATCTTGTCTCTCCATTAATTTTGAGAGACAGTTTTGCAGGGTACATCATTCTGGGTTGGAAGTTATTTTCTTTCAGGGCTTGGAATATTTCACTCCAAGCTCTTCTTGATTTGATGGTTTGCATTGAGAAGTCTGCTGTGATTTTGATGAGTTTTCCTTTATAGGCAATCTGTTTCTTTTCTCTGACCACTTTTAATACTCTGTTCTTGTGATGGATTTCTGGGATCCTGATTATTATATGTCTGGGTGTAGATCTGTTTGGGTTGTAGCTGGCTGGAGTTCTATATGCCTCATTTAAATGAACTTCACTTCCATTACCTATGTTGGGGAAGTTTTCCTTAATTAGTTCTGTGAATAGACTTTTCATTTCATTTGTATTTATGGCTGCATCTTCATTCACATATTTTATTCTTAGGTTATAAATCCTCTTGCTATCTTCTAGCCTTTGTATCATTGCCTCCTGGTTCCTTGTTATTTTTAAGAGATCCTTCCTTTCATGATCATACTTTGCAAATCTATCTTCAAGTTTTGAAAGTTTGCCTTTAGTTTCTGTTAAAAGGTTTTGCCAGCTTTCAATGGAGTTTTTAATTTCCTGATATTCTCTTTGGATCTGTTTCATATATTCTAGGTTTTTATTTATATTCTTCATCAAAGGTTTCTCTCCTTTCTCTGGGTTCCTCTATTCTTTCATTTGTGCCTACTTGAGGATTACCCAGGACTTCTTTTATTAGTTTTCTTGTATCTTGCTTCACCTGAGTTAGAATTTCAGATTTAAATTCGACAATGAGGTCACGGATGTATTTCTTTATTTCCGATGAGGCTGTCTCTGACATTACAGGTTTGCTGCTCTCAACCTCCTCTGCATTTACCTCTGTTGGACTCACTTTCCCTGGTTCTGCAGTTGGGGACCTTTTGCTGTTTCTCTGTCTTGTCATGTTTCTGGCCCCCTTCATACAGGTGGGTGGTGGAGGTCTCTGGGCCTTTCCTATTGCTTACAGTTTTTCTGCAATGCACTCGCTAGGGAAGTACCTCCCCCCCAGTCCACTGTGAATCTGCGAGTTGCACACTGAGAGCTGGCTCCTCCCCCTACACCAGTCAACCAGTTTATGCTTCAACAAGTTTGTGTGTTCCCTGGGGATGCCACTGGCCCAGAAAAGCCTTGTCCCTGGCTATTGGGTTTCAACCAGGGGCATGGCCCTGCCGGAGCAGATCCCACCAATCTGTTTTGGACTAGGAGTCATCAGCAGAGGCCACCTCGGGTTTTAATTCAAGCAGGCCCTGCCCAACTCCAAAATGTCCCTGCCCAACTCCAAAATGGCACCCAGCCTGTCCTCCTGGTTTGGGGATTCCAGTTCCTATCACTCACCAAAGTTTGTGCAGCTCGACTGGCTGTTTCCACTCCCTGCCTCAGTGCCTCCTCCAGCTGAGGGTCTGGAGCTCCACCAACCCCTGCTCTTGGCAGGGCCATGATCACAGCTCGATTGTGAGTTACTTGACTTTAAGATGTGCCAGTACAGCGATCGGGGCTTGCCCAGTTCCAGCCTACTGTCCATGCTTCCTTTTCTTCTTCTTTTTTCTTTTTCTTTTTCCTCAGTTTCTTCCTGGGTCATGGTAATTCCTCTCCTTTTGTCTGGCTTTCTCCATGTTGCCAGATTCCAGTGTCTGAGTTGTTTTTATTTATTTTTTTCCTCAGAGAGGCTCTCTTGTGCTGCCACTCAGTCGGCCATCTTTCAATCTCTCAGTGACAGCTTTTAATGTTCTATTTTTATATTGAATTTCTGGTATCTTGATTATTATATGTCTGGGTGTAGATCTGTTTTGGTTATAGGTGGCTGGAGTTCTGCATGCCTCACAGAACTGAATGTCATTTTCTTTTCCCATGGTTGGGAAATTTTCCTTAATTATTTCCATGGATAGCCTTTGTAATTTGCCTGTATGTGTTCCTGCTTCTTCATTCATGTTTCTTTTTCTTAAATTGTAGATTCTCTTGTCATCTTCTAGCCTTTGTATTGTTACTGCCTGTTTCCTTGTTATTTTTAAGAGATCTTTCCTTTCATGTTCACACATTGCAAAATTATCTTCAAGTTTTGATAATCTATCCTTAGTTTCTTTTAGGGCTTTTTGCCAGCTTTCAATGGAGTTTTTAATTTCCTGGTAGTCTCTTTGAATCTGCTTCATGTATTCTATATTTTCTTTATATTCTTTATCAAATTTTTCTCTCCTTTTTTGTGTTCCTCCCTTCTTCCACCTGTATCTTCCTGAGAGATGCTTCCTGAGAGCATTTGTATTATTACTCTACTCATATCTGGCTTTACCTGATTTAATATTTCAGTTTTGAGCTCATGTACAAGGTTCTGATGATACCTCTTAATGTCCATTGAACCCATGTTTGATGTTGCATTTTTGCCGCCATCAGTCTCCCTTGTTTTTCTTTCTCCTGAGTCAGGGCTTTCAGGGTTTTGGGCTGGGGGCCTCCTCCTGCCTCTCTCTCCTGTCATCATCCTGGCTTCCTCCACACAGCTGTACAGTGCAGGTCCCAGACTCCTTCCCTGTTGGCCATGTTTCCTCCGAAGCATGCTGGCGAGGGACCTCTGCCCTCTCCTGGCTACTCTTGTCACTGAGGTGTAAGCAGTGGCTGCATATGCCTGTCCCTCCCCAATGGGCCAAACAAACTTCAGGGGCCTTCATCAGGTTAGTGCGTGCTAGGCACAGGGAATCGATTTGGGATGGCTCATTGGGTCCTAGCCAGGGTTGTGTCCCAGTCCAAGCAAATCCCACGAATCTGGTCTGAGGAGGGAGGAACCAACTGAAGTGACTGTCACTCCCAGTTCAGGCTCCTCTTGCCCTATTCCAACATGTCACCCATTTGGTCATGCCCTTCCTATGGGGGGGTTCTCACTCCCAGCACTGACTGTGGATTAATGAAGGTCCCTGTTCCTGCTCTGCTCTCAGTTGGACTCACTAACCCTTGACTTCATTGCTGCTGTGGTTTCTGTGAGTGGTGGTGGGAATGAATATGAGTGGCTGTGCCAGCCGGTGCAGATTCAGGCTGTTGCAAACTTGGCAGGTCACTGTGAAAGCACTATGTCCTGTAATTTTTAGCTGTTTCAGTTGTAGTCTCAACATATTTGATGAGCTTTTTTACATTTTAATTTCTTCCTGTGTCAAGAGGATACATTTCCCACTGTCTGGGTCTCTTCATGGTGTTTTATTTTGGCAGAGTTGTTTCTCCCAGGAGGCTTTGTATTTTGTTGCTCACTGATCAGCCATATTGACTTCTCCCTCTTTCAGTCAGTTTTAAAATTTTTTTTTATTTAAAGAGAAAAAATAACAGCAAAAGGGTAGAAATATTACAGAATTTCAAAAAAAGATAAACAGTAAGAAAACACTAGTTGATAAATTACATATGGTCCTTTTAGAAAAAGTTCTTCAAGTTACAAAATTAAATATACAAAGTGGACATTTAAACAGTGAGACTATAAACAGATCTGTTCAACAATACAGCAAGAACTTAGAACTATGGTTATTAATCCTATACACTTAAATATACATGCAGTTATATCTTTTATAACACCTCCTATTTCATCTCTTTTTTACAGTAGCATTTACATATTTTAAAATTTTATTTAAAGAGAGAAAAAAGAAAGAAACAAAAAAAAGAAAAACAGAAAAAAGGGTAGCAACAATACAGAATTATAAAAAAAGGGAAAGAACCACTAAGAAATCACTAGTTGATAAATCACACATTGTCATTCTGGATATAGTTGTGCAAGTTACAAAATTAAAAAATACGCAGTAGACATTTAAACAGTGAGACTGCAAACAGTTCTGCCCAACAACCCAACAAAGATTCAGCAATATGGTCATCCATCTTACATATTGAAACATACATGCAGTTATATCCCTTAGAGCCCTTTCTTTTCCTCTCTTTTTATAATAGCAATTACACATTTTGGGTCCTGTTCCTCTTATAGTCCTTATTAAGTTTTACACTAGAGACACAATGTGATATTTATAAACATGATCCATATTTATTTCACTAATGAGGATAGTCTCAAGTTGTCTCCATTTGTCTATGAAGGCCTCAAGATCATCCTTTTTTATAGCTGAGTAATATTCTATTGTATAAAAATACCATATCTTTTTCATCCACTCTGCAACTGATGGGCATCTTGGTTATTTCCAACATTTTGCTATTACAAATTGTGCTGCTATAAACATGGGTGCACATATATCACTGTGATATGAACTTGTCAGTTCTTCTGGGAAAATACCCAGGAGGGGAATAGCTGGATTGAATGGAGCTTCCAATCCTAGTCTTCTGAGAATTCTCCAAATGGATTTCCATAGTGGTTGTACCAGTCTACACTCCCACCAGCAGTGGAGCAATGTTCCCTTTTCCACACAGCCTCGCCAACATTGGTTATCAGTTGTTTTCTTGATGGCAGCTATTCTTTCCGGAGTGAGATGATATTCTCAATGCTGTTTTAATTTGCATTTCTTGAATGACCAATGGTAGTGAACATTTCTTCATGTATTTATTTGCCATTTGTGTATCTTCATCTGAGAACTGTGTGTTCATCTCAGATGCCCATTTTTGGAGAGGGTCTTTGAATTTGGGGACCTTGATGTTTTTCAATTCTTTATATGTTCTGGATATAAGTCCTTTGTCTGAGGGGTGGCTGGCTAAAATTTTTTCCCACTAGGTGGGTTTTCTTTTCACTCTGTTGGTGATTTCTTCTCAAGGGCAGAAACATTTCAATAAAATGAGATCCCAGTTGTTGATTGTTTGAAGTGTTTCCCATGCAGTTTGCATTTTGTTCATGAATTCTCTGCCTACCCATATGTTTCCAAGACTTCTACCTACCTTGTCTTCCAGTAGATTTAGTGTTTCTGTTTTAATATTGAGGTCTTTGATCCATTTAGACTTTAGTTCTGTGCATGGTGATAGGCATGGGTCTTATTTCAGTTTTCAACATGTAGAGAGCCAATTTTTCCAACACCATTTATTAAAGAGGCTGTCCTTCTTCCAGTGGACATATTTAGCCCCTTTGTCAAATATCAGTGGCTGAGTGTCTTTGTAGTTGTGCTTACATCTTCTAATCTGTTCCATTGATCCTCAGGTCTATTTCTTAGCCAGTAACAAGCTGATTTTATCACTGTGGCTTTATAGTACTGTTTCAAGTCAGGAATTGAGATGCCTTCTGCCTTGCCTTTGTTGCCTAGAATTGCCTTTGCTATTCTAGGTTTCTTCTGTTTCCAAATGAATTTTAGGAGTGTTTTCTCTAGATATGTGAGTTATGTCAATCATATTTTCATTGGGATTGTGTTAAATGTGTATAACAGTTTTGGGAGTATGGCCATTTTCACAGTGTTAGTTCTTCCTAGCCAAGAGCAAGGAATATCCTTCCATTTTCTAATATCCTCTTCAATCCCCTTTTCCAGCATAGAATAATTTTCACCATATGGATCTTTTACATTCTTGGTTAAGTTGATTCCTAAGTATTTCATTTTTTAAGATTTCCATAATTTCTCAGTGAGTTTTTGTTTCTGTACAGGAATGCTATTTATTTTTGAGCATTGACTTTGTATCTAGCTACACTGCTGAACTTGCTTATTACCTCTAGGAGTCTTTTAATGGAGTTTTTTGGGTCTTCTATATAGAGTATCATGTCATCTGCAAATAGTGGTAATTTAACTTCTTCCTTTACTATCTTTACTCCTTTTATTTCCTTCTCTTGTATGATTGCCCTGGCTAGTATTTCCCAAACTATACTGAATAGGAGTCATTATATTGGACATCCTTGTCTTGTTTCTGATTTAAAGTGAATGCTCTCAGTTTTTGTCCATTTAGTATATAATTTTGGCTGTTGGTTTGGTATAGATGTCCTTCAAAAAGTTGAGGTAGACACCGTGTATTCCAAATTTCTGAAGGTTTTTTTTCATGAGTATATGGTGGACTTTATTGAAAGCTTTTTTTGCATCTATTGAGATGACCATGTGGTTTTTGTTTTTGGCTCTGTTGATGTGGTGTATTACATTTATTGATTTGTGTATGTTAAACCATCCTTGCATTCCTGGAATGAACCCTACTTGGTCATGATGTATAATCTTCTTGATGATTTGCTGCATTCTATTTGCCAGTATTTTATTGAGAATCTTTGCATCAATGTTCATTAGTGAGATTGGTGTATAGTTCTCTTTTTTGGTTGGGTGTTTCTCTGGTTTTGGTATTAGAGTAATACTTGACTCCAGGAATGATTTAGAGAGGATTGCATTCTTCTCAATTTCACTGAACAGTTTAAGTAGTATTGGCATGAAATCTTCTCTAAATTTCTTATAGAATTCAGCTGTGAATCCATTCAGAACTGGCCTTTTCTTTGTTGATAAGTTTTTAATTACATTTTCAATTTCAATAGCTGATATTGGGTTGTTCAAAATTGCTATATCTTCTTGGTTGAGCTTTGGTTGTTCATATTTTTCTAGGAAACTGTCCATTTCCTCTGTGTTTTCCACTCTATGTGAGTAGAGATTTTCAAAGCAGGTATTCATGATCTTTTGAATTTCCATGGGATCTGTAGTAATTTCCCCCTTTTCAGTTCTTATTGCATGAATTTGGATTTTTTCTTTCTTTTTCTTCATAAGGTTAGCTAGGGGTTTTTCAATTTTGTTTGTTCTCTCATAAACTTAGCATTTTGATTCATTAATTTTTTTTAGTTTCAATTGCATTGATTTCTGCTCTAATCTTTATAATTTCCTCTCTTCTATGAGCTTTGGGTTTAGATTTGGGTTGTCTTAACCCTCCAAGTCTCAAAGTCAGCTAAAGAGTTTTGCTTTGCTTTTTCTGTAAACTTCTGATGAAGCATTAGGTTGTGTATTTGTGCTTGTTCTGTTTTCTTGATATGACAATTTATTGCTATATATTTCCCCCCTAAGACCACTTTCATTGCATCCCACAGATTACAGTATGTTATTTCTGTATTTTCATTGAATTATAGGTATTGCTTTATTTCTTCTTTAATTTATCTGTAGCTCACTGGTTGTTCAAAAGGTTCTTATTTAATTTCCATGTATTTATGCAGGTCTTGCAATTTCTTTTGTCATTAATTTCCAATTTCAGTGCACTATGGTCAGATATTAAACATGGGATGATTCCAATACCTTTGCATTTATTTAAGAATGTTTTATGGGATAATATATGGTCTATTTTGGAGAATGTCTTATGCACTGCTGAGAAGAATGTGTATTCTGATGTCGTTGTGTGGAACACTCTGTATACATCAACCAAGTCCGATTGCTCACAGTTATGATTTAGTTCTGTTATTTCCTTGGTGACTTTTTGTCTTGTTGATCTATCTTTTTGTGACAATGGGCTGTTAAGATCCCCTATTATAATTGTGTTCTTGTGTATTTGGTTTTTCATTTCCATTAGTACCTGTCTTATATAGTTGGGTGCTCTTGTATTATATATATAATATATAGTTAGTTCTTCCTCTTGTAGTTTTCCACTAATAAGTATGTAGAGGCTTTCTTTATCTCTTTTAATACTTTTAGGTTTGAAGTTCAGTTTGTCTGCAAATAGAACAGTTACCCCTGCTTTTTTCTGGCTTCCTGTTGCATGGAATACTTTTTTATATCCTTTGACTTTTAATCTCTGAGTTTCCTTTTGGGTCAGATGTGTTTCTTGTATGCAACATATTGTGGGATCATGTTTCTTGATCCATTCTGTCAATCTATTGGTTTTTATAGGTGAATTGAGGCCATTTGCATTTATGGATATCACTGATATGTACTGGCTTGACTTTACCATGTTGTGTTCCAGTTGTTTGCTTTCTGCTTTTCCCTTTATTTAATTGCTTGTCCTGCCTGGTGGTTTCTTTCTGTTGTTGTTCTGGGGATTGTGGTCATTTTTATCTCTGTGTAGTATGTCTTTCAGTACTCTTTGTAGGGTTGCCCAGGTGGACGTGAATTTCTTCAGTTGTTCTTTGTGATGGAAATATCTTGTATCTCCATTAAATGTGAATGAAAGTTTTTCTGGGTACATCAGTCTGGGTTGAAAGTTGTTTTCTTTTAGGGCTTGAAATACTTCACTCCAAGCTCTTCTTGACTTGGTGGTTTTTGCTCAAAAGTCTGCTGTGAATCTAATGGGCTTTGCTTAATAGGTAAGTTGTGTCTTTAACAACTTTAAGTGTTCTGTTTTTATGCTGCATATCTTAGATCTTAATTATTATGTGTCTGGGTGTGGAATTATTTTGATTGTGACTGTTTGGCATTCTATATGCCTCACTTATATGCATATCAGATTCTTTCCCCATGTTTGGGAAATTTTCTTCTTTTACTCGTGCAAATATATTTTTCACTATGTCATTTGCATTGGCTCCTGCCTCTTCACTGATGCCTATTAATCTTAGATTTTTTTCTCTTGGCATCATCTTGAAGCTGTTGGATTGTCACTTCATGCTGCTTTGTTATTTTTAGAAGTTGTAGACTTTCATAATCACTTATTGTGATCCTGTCCTCAAGGTCCAAAATCCCATCCTCAGCTTCATTAAACAGTGTTGCATGCTTTGAAAGCCTCATGAAGTTGTTTCTGTACTCCAGTTGCCATCACTTCAGAAATTTTCAGTGTGCAGCTCCTGACCTCTTCCATTTTTACATCACCTAGACTAGCTCTTCTTGGGTTGAAGGCCACAATCTGTTGTTTGCTTCTTTGTCTTCACATATTCCTGGGGTTCTTCTGGACAAGTGGGTAGTGGGGTTTCAGGCACTTCCTGCATTGACTACAATTTCTCTGAAGTGAGATTGTTTGGTTTTTCTAGTCAGTGCTGGCTATGGGTGTCTGATGGTGGCCACTGGGTGCATTGGTACAGGGCTATCTGCTGCTTTTCTCAGCTTCCATTGGCTCACCAATGGCTGGTGGCACTTGGGGCAGGGCTGGCTGCTGCCACCTAGCTGATTACCTGTGGGGAGCTTTGATGATGGCTGCTGGAATGCACTCGGGGGTGTGGCCAGCTTCCATCTCCAGACCAAGCTGGTTACTTGTGGGTAGTCTCCACCATGGCCTCTGGAGTGTGTGTGTGTGGGTGAACCTGGCTGCTGCCTACAGACGCAGGTAGCTACTGCAGGGGACCTTCACCATGGCTGCTGGAATGCAAGACAGGGGCGAGCGCATGGCTCAGTTCAACTAATTTTCAATGGTCTGCTCCCAGTTAAGAGCTGCTGGAGCATGCGAGAAACTTATGCAGCCTGACTCCAAAATGGCTGCTGGCCAATCACTGTCTCTCATGAGACAATTGAGCCTTCTGCACTCACTGCTAGCCAGTGCAGTCCACTGGACCCACTTCTGCTCTACATTACTGCATCTCTTTGCAGAGGCCTCTGGGATAGCCAGCCACCACTGTCACCATGACTCTACATTCCCAGGTTCCAACAGCAGCTCTCACATAGTGGGTCTGGCTCCAGGTGAAAGTGCTGCCAGCTACAGCCTTCTTCTTCATTTAAGCTTTTCTTTTTTACTCTCTCTGTGAGCTTCAATTCTCACTCTAGATTTTTCCTGGGTTCAGAGGACCCACTTCTTTCCTTCTTGTCTTCCCCACAATGCTATATTCCAGCTTCTGGACTGTTTGTCTCAGAGAGGCTATTTACTGTGTACTTAGTGTTTTGCCATCTTCTTGGTAGCCCAGCATTTCTAATTTCCAAATGCCATCCTGTCTTCAAGGTCTGAAAGTCTATCTTCAGTCTCATTCAAGTGGTTTTGCTAGCTTTCAATCAACTTTTTAATTTCATGGATATCTCTTTGAATCTATTTCATGTATTGTAATTCTTCCTATATTGTTCATTCAAGGTTTCCATCATTTTCCCATACTCCTCTTTTTTTAATCTATGTATTATTTAGATATGCTCAGCAATTCTTTCATTATATTTGTGATTTCTTCTTTTCCCTGAGACATTATTTCTGATCTGATTGTTTTTAAAATCTCATGGAGTTGTTTCTTTACTTTAATTGCTATTCTCTTGGAGATTTCAGTTGTGCGACCTCCATTTTCTTCCATGACTGAAACTCCCAGACTTGTTCTATGTGGTGTGGAGGTCTGAGATTGCCTTTTGTTTCTTTGTCTTGACATTCTTCTTGGTTCCTCCCAACAAGCCAGTTGTGGGGTCCCAGACACTTCCCACATTGGCTGCCCCTCCACAGTGTAGGTATCTGGGTTTCTCTGACCCCAGGTTCCCAGGGAGGTAGCTGGGGATGGAAGTAAGCTTCTCCAGACCCATGCAACTGCCTTGGGGCTTTCTTGATGGGCAGCATTGCATGGTCATGGAGCTGCTTCTCTCAGCCTGCATGTCTACACCAGGACCCTCATTATGGTGGCAGGCACACAGGAGTGTGTTTGTTTAATTCTCCCAGTGGGCAATGGTTGCCCATAGAAAGCAAGAGTCTCTAATGGTGGCCTGAAGGTGCACAGAGCTTACCTAGATGTGTGTCATTGCTCACACTGGCTGCTCATGAAAAGCAGGCCTTCCAATGGTGGTGGCTGATAAGCAGAGATGAATTTGGCTGGGTCTCCTTGTCTGTGCTGGATGCCTCCAGGAAACAAGTTTTATGATGGTGGTGGCCCACAGTGAGAGGTGGATCTGGCTGGATGTTTCTGCTCATGCTGGTTATCCATATGATGTTGTTTTTGTGAGCAGATACTTAGGACACTGTCTCAGAGCCTTTTTCAAATTTTACACTTTGAACTTTTCTGTATCTCCATATTTCCTGTGAATCTCTTACAAAGGAAGTTTATGGGTAATGTTTTTGATATGGCAGTCATTGTTTTTCTTTCTGTTTCCTTTATTCTTTCTTTCCTTCATTCTTTTTATAATGCTAGGGGAGGGTACAGGGCCTTATGCATGCTTGTCAATGTTCTACACACTGTCCATCCCCAATGTGACTATTTTAGTTTTTGTTGAGCTGAAAGGGACAATGTTTGTTTTTAAACTACAGTATTTCATCCATCTCTGCTTAATTATTGATATTTTTTGTTGTAGTTGTTTTCTTTTTTTGACAGGGTCTCACTGTGTAATTGAGGCTGGCCTTGAACTCAATATGTAGCCCAGAGTGACCTCAGACCTGTGGTGATCCTTCCAAATTCTGAGATTACAGGTGTGCACCACCATTCCTGGTTTAATTGATATGTTTTGATTCATTTTTTTGACCTTATTTTTCCTTTTTGTGAATTCTGTTCTGTGTCTTTTTTAAAATTTTTATTTAAAGAGAGAGAGAAAAATCAAAACAGAAAAAGGGATAGAAACAACACAGAATCTCAGAAAAAAAGCAGCAAGAAATCACCAGTTGATAAACCACACACTGTCCTCTGAGACGCAACTGTTAAAGTCACAAAATTAAAGTATACAAAGTGTATATTCAAACAGTGAGACTGCAAAGAAGTTCAATGACCCAGTAACAACTTGGCAACATGGTTTTCAATTCTACACACTTAAACATACATGCAGCCATATCCTCTAGAGCACTTTCTTTTCTTCTTTTTACTTTTAAGTCCATTATCTGCTTAGTTATATCCTGTTTCAGGTTGCTCAGTACCTTATTGACTTGTTTTGTTTTTGTTATATACTTTTAATCACCTTATATAATTCTGTTGCCTTGTTTTTGAGTTTCTCCTCATCCATGATCCATGGATCAGCTTTGGTGGAGTTGGGAGATTTTTGGAGGTATTTTGTTGC
Organism: Hydrochoerus hydrochaeris; assembly: GCA_004027455.1. Classification (NCBI taxonomy): domain Eukaryota; kingdom Metazoa; phylum Chordata; class Mammalia; order Rodentia; family Hydrochaeridae; genus Hydrochoerus; species Hydrochoerus hydrochaeris. The sequence continues at coordinate 11,797 of PVLA01019113.1, forward strand.
TTTCTTATCTATTGTTTTTTTGAAGGTAGCAAAATACAGCAGAACAAGACAGAACAAACCATGCAACCGCACTGCAATAAAACTACCACAGAACCTCAGAGCAGGTCACCAGGACACAAGCAATGGGCTCAATAGTACAGCCCATTTTGTTCACATTAGCTGTTTTTTCAATCAAATAGAGGAAAAGGGGATGAAATATCGAACTTTTAAAAACAGAATATTGAATAAAGCAGTACCATTAATCAAAACTGAGCATAACAGTGATAAAAATATTTGCCTTCAAAGAGATGGTAGAAGGAAATCCCCCTTACTTGCAATGCTGTATACATTCATCCTCCAAAAAGATACTCAGACCGCTGTGCCTACTTGCTAACAGGATTGGGGTGGGGGGATGGATCAATGTCTGATTCTTAGATGGCACACCTGCAGGGCCCCAGCTGCTTACCAGGGCGGCCATTAGGCTGCCTGTTCTCCCAGCACCCAAAGTTCCAACATGATGTAGAGCTTAGGAGTCACTGATAGTTCTTGCCCTGGTGTGCCAGTGGTTTGCCAGGCCACCAGCTGCTCACCAGGGTGATGAGTAGGTCGCCTGTTCTCCAGCACCCAAAGTTCCAACATGATGCAGAGTTCAGGTATCCTGTGTCTTTTTTTTCTTGAATTATCTCTCTTTTTCTCTGTCTCTCTCTGATGCTGGAGATTGAATCTACTCCGTCCTATGTATAAGCACAGTCTATCACTCAAACTATTCTCCCAGGTCCTGATTGAATTTTTAAATTTCACTTTTTTCTGTAACTGCATTGAAAATAAATGTCATTTTTATTTCATTAGTGGTTTCTGTAGAAATTTTAGCTGCATATACTTGGGAGCTTGATGCAGAAGATTTGGGGATTTGAGATCAATGTGGGCTAAATAGCAAGTTCCTGATCAGCCTGATATTCATAGAAAGACCTCATTGAGGGGGGAAAAACAAGGAAATTTTAACTCCATGTTCAACTTATGAAGTGAAAATTTTGTATTTTTGTCCTTTGGCATGAGTAATCCAAGACTGCCAAAACAACTGAAATCTTTTGTCTTTCTTGACACATGTTATATCAGTGCTGTGGAATTACATTTTTTTTGGCCTTACAATAATTATGTCTAATTAATCCTTAGATATAA
>PVLA01019114.1:0-12959 GCA_004027455.1 Hydrochoerus hydrochaeris
ACATTGTGACTAAAGTCCAAATTCTGTGATTTGGCATTTCTAGGGTGGGATCTTGATGCCCTAAACAGAAAATTGAGTAGCATACCCAAGAGTAGGAGAAGGATCAATGACTGAAAAGCAAAAGACAAGATGCACTCCAAAGAATGGGGGACATCCAGTGAGAAGAAGTCGGGGCACTGAGAGGGTCTGGCATTGTTTCAAGTCTCAGTGCTTGGGAGAAAACTGAGAGTTTGGTCTGAGGTTACCTCCTGTCATCAGAAGTTTCACTCAGCCCCTTCATTGGGTAATGGATCTTCTAACCTTTTATGGCCCTTAGAGGAGCTGCACTAGGATCCAAAGCCCACAGAGGGGTCAAATCTGAATATCAGTGACACAGTATTTAGGGTCCAAATTAGTTGAGGTTTGAGGAAGACCATGTGCATATGACTAAGGTCTAAGTCACCTGTGTTATGAGATGGCTTTCCTGGTCCTTGGCTGCTGTTTAACTCAGAAAGTGGATCCAATAGCAGAATCTGAACTCTAAGGCAAGGCCTTCATTCTTCCCCAGCCAATTCCTTGATTTCCTTATACCTCAGATCTAGCCCAGAATGTGGGCTCTAAAGCAGGCAGACTTTCCTCCAACTTATCCAGCATTTTCCCTTAGCTATCTGCTGCCCAATTGCAGCCACTGCCTGATGACCGACACTTTCCTTACCTCTAGCCATACCTTGTGCAGTTCTGTCTCACTCCCATTTTTTTGTGTGTACTGCAGTGACTCTATGATCATTTACACTTTAGAACTTTCATTGTTTTACATCTTTGTCTGGAATTTCCTTAATTTTTCCACACTTCACCTGGCAGAAATCATATATTATAAGATCTCAGTAAATGTTGATGTGAGACAGAGAAACAGGTTGAGGAACACTTGCAGAGGAGGAACATTCCTAATAGAGCCACTGAGATACAATCATCGCTTTTCACAGAACCAATCAGAAAAGTGCTATTTTGGACCAATCAGAAATTTGTTATTTGTAATCCTTCATTTGAATCTGGTTCTGTTTATGTTACCAATCAGAAGCTGCTTTTCACACAACCAATCAGAAGATGTTGTATCTAAACCTTCATTTTCATGTAACAAGAGCAATTTACACATGATGTGATGCCGAGTGTGTGTTTGATAGGAAGGCTTTCCAATGCCTGGGCTGCATGAAAAACCAATGAACTAGCCATGCTAAAATATTTTAAATACTGATTTCAAGACTGAAATGGACAGATGAGCTATTGGCTGATTTTTAAAGAAAAAAAAATAGACTATTCAAAAATGGAGAGATACTGATCAGAAATGTTTACATCAGAAGAAACTTGAATATGATTTTGGTTGTAATAATTCTTAAATAAAACAATTCAGAGATCACTTACAGAAGGTCAGAATCAAAGCACTAAACAGTAGTTTATTTAATGTCATCAAGCTGGTAATTTGGAAATAATCATTAAAAAAGGACAGTTTGTCAATTGAGGAGGTAAAAATGGAAAAGATAGTGCATAATACTTTATATAATTTATTATTGAGATAGTTTTGGTATTTCTGTAAGTTTTATTTTACCTGGTACTGTCTCTTATAAAAGACAAACCATATGTAAAATTGATCTGAATTTGCATTTTGGTACTGTAATCATTCACCAAGAAAATTTACCCAACTGCCACAGCATGCCACACAAAAATATTACTGAAAAAAAAGGTCAAGTAAGATAGAAAAGGAACTTTTACCTTTCTTGTAATACAAGTGATTAAAGCATTCTGTAATAGATAAAAATCTTAAACAATATTTTATTATTACTGCTCAAGACACATATGAACTATCTACATAGTGCTTTCTTCCTTCATTTGAAATATCAATTGTGAAGCACAAATAACTTCATTTAATTTGTGCCATAATGAATAGGAAGCATGGATTACTCCAGTAAGGCCGGCTGGTAACGTAATGCCTTGGGAGACTTCGGGTACTCAGAAGTGGAAAAGTCATTTTCTTCTTTCAGTAAATGCTACTCCTTCTAGGTCAATTAATTACTGAATGATATTTAATCTTATAAAATTTGAGACTCTGTGTGTGTGTGTGTGTTGGGTAAGCATGTGCATGGTTTAATAGAATTCAGATGGTCACTTGTAATACTGAGACTGTTTTATTCAAAATTTTTCACATGTGACTTATTTTATATTTTATCATATTCATGACAAATTCGCAAGAAATATAATAAAAAATTTTATAACTCACACAAAAATGAACAGGTACACATTATCTCATCCATTTTATATAAATCTTAGTCTGTAGTGGCTTCACTGGCACCAAACTCCATATAGTTGAGGCTCAAGAACATCTTGAACACGTTTTGAAGGCTGAGCCTCAGATCCAGCTTTTGAGCCGTGGTTCCGGGTCTTGAAGTTTATGTTTAATTCCTCTGTGTAAGAAGCCTACTGATTTTTTAACACTAAGACCAATCATTGTCAATTCAGGAAAAGGAACTATTAAGAGTTTTATGTAAAACATTTTTAATATGTGACATTTTAAAAATTCAGCATGAGTACTTGAATAAGCAAAAAAATAAACAGAAGAAACAGGAGGAAAAATCTACCACTCCTTAAGCTATGGTACTCTGAAATAGTATGGAGAACTGGAAACATGTCCTGCTATCTGCTGCTATTGAGGAAGATGGTCACTATGGGAAATGCTGTTGGTAATGGGGAGCAAACAGACACAAATCCGTTATTCTACTTTAGGCTTTTAATTTTCTTCTAGTCCCTCTGTCCTTAGAGAACCAGATAGCAGGGGAGAAATGTGGTTTACAGAACCTTGGCTTAGTGCTACATAGCAGTCAAATATTTTATATGTAAGCTCAAGTAACTGTTTATTATAATATAAGCAAAAAGTTATGCTTATAAAAATTTATTATTTTAAAGAAAATAGGTCTTTCTTTAAACTCATGTAAGTAAATCAAACATTCCTTGACATCTTAGTGTTCCTGTAAAACCCTATCTTCATGAGACTCTTAATTTCATATAAGAATTAGAGATACAGTCTTGTTAATTGCTCTGATTTGAAAGAAAAATAAAACTTTCCTTATTTCATAGAAAGGACCAAATGATTAGACCCTAGACAAGGTCTTTAGGAAAAGTTGAAGATGCTAGGAAGACTAGATGACTATCTTTCTGGGTAATCTACATGTCCAAAATGATGTAACCTGGATTTCAGAGATGTATTTAGGTCTAATACATTGGAGACACATTAGCCTATTAAGATTACTGTGAAAGATTTTATTTGCACACTGAAGGGCTAGAGGCAGGAAGATATTCCTTTAAAAAAGATAAGAAATCAGCTGCCTTCTTCCCTTTCAGCATGAAGGAAAGATGATTTTTCCTCTTAACTCTCCTCTGGGGTGTCCAGCTACTCTCACTTTTCTTACTCTAATTACAGGACTAAAGGATAAGTTTAGGGGAGAGGGCCACATAAATACCAGCTACCACGAAGCATTGCATAAGAAATCTTTCTGACTTAGAATACCTTAAATTCAAATGCAGAATAAAATTAATAAAGATGAATACTAATAACCCAGCAATGTGACACTTCATTTAATGCTTTTATTACCCAATTTAATTATTCAATAAAGGTAGATCCTTGTATTCATTTACTCACAATTACAATTTAATCATAAAATCATATAGATAAGAGGAACAATGTCTGTGATTCTTCATTTCTTCTTTTGAAATTATTTAATGTGATCCTTCCACCTAAGGATCACATTGGCTAATTTCATATTAGAATAAAAAACAATAGTGATTTCAATTATTATTGCAATTTCATAGTTAAGAATAAAATTGCTATTGCTGCTTTCTTCTTTTTTCATTTTTACTCTAGTAAGAAATTATTCATGAGTTGGCTGTCTAGTTGTTTTAAACACTTGAAGAAGATGTGTAATTTAGAAAGTTTGACAAAAGGGAGGTAGATGTATGGAGGGGGATGGATTGGATGGATTTGCAATGGTATTATCAGTGAATATAAGTCTGAGATATCTTTGAATTTACAGTAAATTTTTGTGGGTCTAGTTTTTAAAATGCTCAAGTCATTTTCTTCTTTCAGTAAATGCTACTTAAGCTTCCACAATATTTTAGGACATATGCAAGGTACTGAACACTCAGTGATGAACAAAATAGACAAGAGGGAGAGAAGTCAAGATGGCCAATCAGTGAGCAACAAAATACAAAGCCTCCAAGGAGAAACAACTCATATGTCAAAATAAAACACTCTGGAGAGAGACCCAAACAGAGGGAGATGGATCCTCTTGACACAAGAAGAAATAAAAACGTAAAAAAGCTCATCAAATACTTCTGGACTACAAAAAATACATCAAATACTTCTGAAACAGCTAAAAATTATGGGACACAGCATTTTTGCGGTGACCCATGAAGTTTGCACCAGCTTGAATCCACGCTGGCTGGCAGAGCCACCCAAACTCATTCCCACTGCCACTCACAGGAAGCACAGCAGCACTGAAGTTGGGGGTTGGTGAGCCCAATAGAGAGTGGAGCCAGTGAAGGGACCATCATTAATCCACAGTTGGTGCTGGGAATGAGACCCCCCATGGGAAGAGCACAACCAAATGGGTGACATATTGGAATCGGGCAGGAGGAGCCTGAACTGGGAGTGACAGTGACTTCAGTTGGTTCCTCCCTCCCCAGAACAGATTTGTGGGATTTGCTTGGACTGGGCCATGCCCCTGGTTGGGACCCAATAAACCATCCCAAATCGATTCCCTGTGCCTAGCAAGTACTCACTTAGTGAAGGCAGCTGTAGTTTGGTTGGCCCAGTAGGGAACAGCAGGGATATGTAAATGCTGCTTACACCTCAGTGACAAGAGCAGGCAGGAGAGGGTGGAGTTCCCTTGCCAGCGTGCTTCAGAGGAAATGTGGCCAACAGGGAAGGGGGCTGGGACCTGCACTGTAACCCCGGTGGAGGAAGCCAGGGCCATGACAGGAGAAAGAGGCAGGAGGAGGCCCCCAGCCCAGAACCCTGAGAGCCCTGATCCCAGAGAATGAAAAACAAGGGAGACTGAGGATGGCAAACACGCAACATCAGACATAGCTTCAATGGACATTAAGAGATATCTTCAGGACCTTGTAGACAAGCTCAAAACTGAAATATTAAATCAGGTAAAGCAGGATATGAGTAGAGTAATAAAAGAAATGCTCTCAGGAAGCATCTCTCAGGATGATACAGACAGAAGAAGAGAGGAACACAAAAAAAGGAGAGAAGCATTCGCTAAAGAATATAAAGAAAATATAGAATACATGAAGCAGATTCAAAGAGACTGTCAGGAAATTAAAAACTCTACTGAAAGCTGGCAAAATTCCTTAAGAGAAACTAAGGATAAACTATCAAAACTTGAAGACAAGTTGGCAATGTGTGATCATGAAAGGAAAGATCTCTTAAAAATAACAAGGAAACAGGCAGTAACAATACAAAGGCTAAAAGATAAGAGAATCTACAATTTAAGAATAAGAAATGTGAACCAAGAAGCAGGAATACATACAGGTGAATTACAGAGGCTATTCATGGAAATAATTGAGGAAAACTTCCCAAGCATGGGAAAAGAAAATGACATTCAGTTGTGTGAGGCATACAGAACTCCAGCCACCTACAACCAAAGCAGATCTATACCCAGACATAATAATCAAGATGCCAGAAATTCAATGTAAAAACAGAAAATTAAAAGCCATCAGAAAAAAGAAACAGATTACCTATAAAGGTAAGCCCAGCAGAATCACAGCTGACTTCTCAACACAGACCATCAGATCAAGAAGAGGTTGGGGCTAAGTGTTACAAGAAAGAAAATAATCTCCAGCCCAGATTGATGTATCCTGCAAAACTGTCACTAGAAGTTAATGGAGAAACAAGATGCTTTCATGACAAAGAGGAACTGGGGGAGTTTGTTATCACCAATCCAACAGTACAGAGAATACTGAAGTACATTCTAGAGAGAGAGAAAAAAAATATTAGGATTTTGGGAACAGTGGCAGAAAGGCCTCAATGAGTGGGCCAGGAAGTAGAATGAAGGAGAAAACTAGACAAGCAAAGGCAGAAAAATAGCATAGCACAAATGAGGCAGAGAAGGATAACTAGAATCTCTAACATACATGGTCTTGATACTCTATATTGTTAATAGTGCACCAGGATTTAAAACCCACATTACCCACACTACTCTGCTTAGATGTATTATATTCTGTTCTTGTCATTTTTACCTGTACTAGATTTGAGGGCACAGACAGTAATCCTGAAAATAACAGGATATAGTACAGTAGTCATCCTTAATTTCCTATTAACTTTATCTATAGCTCTGTAAAACCTACACTGTTTTACCATGACTGATCGTAATTAAATCTGGTTTGTTGGATCACTGTTTTATATTGATAGATTTTATTCAAAGCTGTCATGATTGATAATATCAAGTCTGAGAGTATAGGCAACTGCACTTAAGATGACAAGATCCACTAGAATTTCCACTCTGGTTTGATTATTACCTGCCTTTGAAGTTTTATACTCTCTACAATAGTTTATTTTTACTAATATTGTTATTTACTGCTATACTCATTCATACTGCTATATTCAATTATGCCTGTTGATACAGACATTCTATTGAAGATAATAAGAAACACAGTAATCATTGTAGATCACCTTGTACTGTGGTTTTATACAACTTTTTGGTTTCATGTTTTTATAGGAATTTGTTTTGTTTTGTCTTGCTAAGTTTTGTTTTTCCCTCTAATACAGAAAGTATAGAAATACATGCAGATATTCATGCTTGCATTGCTGTCTACACTCTCACTGTTTGACTCTCTACTTTGTATGCTTTATTTTTGTAACTTGAGCAACTATTTCTAAGAGGACAATATGTAATTTTAACTAGTAATTTCTTATTGTTTATCTTTTTGTTTGAATTCTCTATTACCTCTACACCCTTTACATGCTTTTGTTTCTCTTTAAATAAAATTAAAAAAAAACTGTCACTAGAAATTAATGGAGAAACAAGATGCTTCCATGACAAAGAGGAACTGGCAGAGTTTGTGACCACCAATCCAACCCTGCAGAGAATACTGAAGGACATTCTACAGAGAGAGAAAAAAAATACCAGGATTTTAGGAACAGTGGCAGAAAGGCCTCAATGAGTGGGCCAGGAAGTGGAATGAAGGAGAAAAGTAGACAAACAGGCAGAAAAATAGCATGTCAGAAAAGAGGCAGAGAAGGATAACTAGAAACTCTAACATAGATGGCCTTGATATGCTATATTGTTAATAGTGCATCAGGATTTAAAACCCACATTAGTCACACTACTCTGCTTAGATGTATTCTATTCTGTTCTAGTCATTCTACCTGTACTAGATTTGAGGGCACAGACAGTAACCCCAAAAATAACAGGATATAGTACAGTAATCATCCTTAATCTCCTATTAATTTAATTTAAAGCTCTGTAAAACCTACACTATTTTACCATGACTGATCATAATTGAATCTAGCTTGTTAGATTGCTGTTTTGTATTGATAGACTTTATTCAAAGCTGTTATGAATGACAGTATCAAGTCTGAGAGTATTGGCAACTGCACTTAGGATGCCAAGATCCACTGGAATATCCACTCTGGTTTGATTTTTGAAGTTTTATACTGTCTACAATGTTTTATTTTTACTAATATTGTTATTTAATGCTATACTCCATTATACTTCTATATTCATTTATGCCTGATGATATAGACATTCTACTGAAGATAATAAGAAACGACAGCAATCATTGTAGATCATCTTGTACTGTGGTTTTATACAACTTTTTGGTGTCATGTTTTTATAGGAATTTGTTTTGTTTGTCTTGCTAAGTTTTATTTTTCCCCATAACACAGAAAGGATAGAAATAGATGTAGACATTCATGCATGCATAGCTATTTACATTCTCACTGTTTGAATATCTACTTTGTATGCTTTAATTTTGTAACGTGAACAACTATTTGACATTACAAATTACATTTCTAAATTACATATTATAAATATGCAATTTATTAACTAGTGAGTTCTTATTGTTTATCATTTTTTGAAATTCTGTATTATCTCTACCCTTTACATGCTTTTGTTTCTCTTTAAATAAAAAAACCTAAAAAATAAAAAAATTTAAAAATAAACAAGAAAAAATACATACTATATAGCAGTACTTTTAAAAGTTTTGGGAGAAGAAAATAAAATAATGTGGTATCCCATACCTCTAAAGAGGTAACATATGTAAAAGCTCCTGAAGGAAGGGAGGGAACATCTGACATGATTCTCTGGAAAGCAAACATACAGGTAGAGGCAGCAGCACTTTTTGAATTTGTTTCTCATTTTCTTATATTTTATAAACTGACTCTTCCACCTCAACTCCCCTCTCTAGAAACTCTTTCTTAAGATTCATTTGGGGAACAGATGGATGAATGCAATTACTTAAGAATCTGAGTACACACAGCTAACCAGCCTGGGTTGAGAAATGTGAATGTGACTGAGAAATTGACATAGGACTAGTTCCTGTATTACATTTTACAAGTTAGCAGTGAAGGTGGCTAAACTCCAGGAAGTGTGACTCATAAGATTCAGTGGTTACTCAGTACAAACTGGTCCAGGAATTTCCAAATATGGGATATAGATTTCTGATTCTCAAAATCAACACCTCTCCAGTGTAGCTACCTTTTGAGAGCTCCTAGTTTACCCTCAAAGGATAGGAGTACAGGAAGATATGAGATATAAAGCAAATTGTATTCAGTTACTTTTAAAAATTTTCTTTAACATCAAAGAAATTTATTGGTATTCTACTTAGAGTAGAATTTAATAAATTATTAAATAATTGAAAATAATTTAAGATTTAAATAATTTAGTAAATGAACCCCAAAAGACTCCCCAAGTCACAAAAACAAACCCAAGATCCAGCTTACATAAGTGAGATACATGCACAACAGTATTCATGGTTGATGTGAAAATGATGGACCAGAATATCCAGGTGAACATTAGCTCACTCACACACACAGAGCACAAGTATGACCATGCAGTGAAGGTGTCCTGTAATAGTTTCATTGTTATTTTATTTATTGTAATGGTTATTTTAACCGGAAAGTTTCTCTTCTTCCCCACATTTTCTTTTTCCTTCGTCAAGGGGACAATCTTTGTTAAGCCATTTCTCAGTATCACTAACTTCCAACTATCATCTCAAAATAAAGTTGGTAAATGCTTATGAAACTAAAAGTTTGTTGCTGTGGTTGGTAAATAAAATGCTTCTGGGGAATTAACCCTTTTCCCAGTTTTCATTTCTTTGCACACAAAATAAAAGCTTCAGTCCTCGAGGAAATGTGAGGCATTTTGTGATTTTTTTTCAAGCTCATATTCATTTCTTAGTGAAGAAAGGTAATGATAAATCATAGGCTTGGCGTGGGAAAAACAGTCCTGCGCGACAGTAAGTCGAGCTGTCTCCCTCGCTCCCTCCTTTCTTGTTCCTTTATGTGACTGACCATGGTTCATCGTTTTTGTTTGTTGTTGTTTTGTCTTTTTTTCTCTTTTCTTGCATCTTCTACAATATTAACAGATAAATCAGGCCAGTTCTGCTCTGGAAAAGTTAGTTATTGTGCAGAGTATGGCCAAGTATTAAAGCATAAGTCAAGAGAGGGAACAAAAAATTAATTCACTGTTAATAGAACACATTGTAAGGTAGATTTTTCAGTTCTGATTTACCAATAGTTAAGCTTGTTTCTCTTCATAAAATGTATGTGTTTATTTTTAGCGAGTTAATTCAGAATCTGTGATAAAAGAATGTGATTATTGTCACATATCCTACAATTTTGTGTATAGGTAACATTTCCATTTTGATTGATGAATGTTTTAGGCATATTCTGTGTGGTACAGCAGTATTAACTGTGACAACAACAGCAACAGTAGAAATCATAAATATTTTGCAGGTGTAATTTCATTTAATTTTAATTATAATTCCATGTGATTTTGCACATGGAAATCAAAGTTAATTTTAACTACTGCTCTTACTTAGACACGTGTCACTCAGTGACTCACATAATGCTTGGTCCCCAGGTGTTGGGCTGTTGCGAAGTAGAAGAGCCTTAGGAGGCGGGGCTTAGGAGAGGAGCCAGCCCCCGTGGGAACCCTTTTGAAGGAGATATTGAGCTGTAATATCGAGCTGCTCAGTATCATTGCCAACTTGAAGAAGTCACTGTGAGTGTAGTTATATCTGGGACATCACTGGGATTGGGTTATGGAAAGAAGGAAGTTTGACTTTTTTGTGGTACAGAGGATTGAGCCGAGGGCCTTTTCTGAAAGCTACTTTGGTAAACCTTTCTTTATCTTTTTTGTGATAGGTTTTTATCTTTATCTTTATTTTGAGATAGGTTTTCACTAAGTTGCTAAATTTCCCAGGCTAGGCTCAAACTTGTGGTCCTCTTGCCTCAGTCTCTTGTGTAGCTGGAATTATAGACCATGCAAAGAATTGTTTTTTAGAAATAAATTAAGAAAACCGGAAAATAAGTAGGTATTAGATTGCATAAGATAAAACAAAATATTGAAAAGAAAAGGACATTTGGGTTTTATTTAAAAATAGAGTATCTGAAAGTAAACATCCCACCAGTCACTATACAGCTCCTATTGCATTGCCATCTATATGACCATAAGGTTAAAACAAATTACTAAAACAGTGGTTAAAAAAAGAAAATAGAAATTTAAAATTAGCTTTATTGTTAATAAAGGTAAGTTGTTTTATGTGTCTCTATGAAAAGCATTTGCAGGAAATGGTATTTTTTTGTGTGTTTGACATATGATGAGAATTGTCATTGGCTCACAGGCAGAGAAACATATGCTCTCATATATTTTGAGGAAAGTTTTGTTTTTCTTTGTTTAAACTATTGTGCAAAATCCCCATTCATTAAGGACATTTTTGTGAATACATCATTGCAGTTGTACAGTGGCTTCATTGTTTGCAGAATTTTCAAAAAGCATGAAATTATATGTAAAAATAAATACATTGTTAAACTGAAGCTTTTCTTTTTATAATTTTTGATAATTCCAATGTTTGTCTTTCTTTTCATGGTAGAAAATGTTTTATCATTAAAACATGTAACTTTCTGATATTCTTTCTTTCCACACGTTTTTCATTAATTTTAATTTTTCCTCTTGTAAAATTTTAACTATTTAATTAACAATTTTTTCTATGTTTCTATCAAATTTTAAACCATGACTTGCCTATATATTATCCTTTTTCATCTTATTTTTAACCTCCCTGTAATTTATTTTTTAATACAATAGACATGTTGATTGAGTTAGTAAGTTAGCATAGGTCACTGCTAGAATATTTGTGTGGAATACAGCAGAACATTATGACCTTATCTCAGTTTTCATCAATAAGATTTTTTCTCTTTGCAGTTGTGTAACTGACTTTATTACAATTATAAGTTGAGCTGTCCTGTTTTCCATTAGCTTGTTGATCTTTGATATGCAAAACTAATACTGTCTCCATTTTCCATATTTAAAATATAGCTGAAATATTCTTATATTCTCTGCCACTTAAATTCAAATAAATTTCAACAGTTTAATTTCAATATGTATTCTTTCAAAGTCACTCTAGTTGGCTAAAGTTGGAACCTATCATTTCAATGTTTTTTAAATTTTTTTTTCCTGGAACTTCAATATACTCATTACTGAATCAATGATATTCTGTGTTACATCACTGGACACATATCAGTCTTGCTCCACCACATTCTCATTTTAATAAGGATAGAATTCCTGTCTCTTTTAACTTTAACATCTCTCAGACAGTGATTACATATATGGAGTTTGCATTTTTAGTACTTGCTAAATACTTATAAAATAGTGTGTATATATAAGCTGTAACATTTATAGCACTTGAATTTTTAAGTTGCAATTCACTGCATTATAGTAGAAAATAATGTAATTTTTTGTGACCAGGAAGAAGATATATATTAGATAACACAATCCAATAATAATCATGATGACATAATCTCTACTTTTTGTCCTTCTATATGTGCTGTGGAAATTTTAAGGATAGAAAAGGAGCATATTACATATACATGCTTCTGGATCAGGAGTGAAGTAGACTTAGGAAAAAATAGAACATTTCTATTAGCCTCATATTTTAATAATTTAAGTTCAGTTCTAGGCCACTACTTTAACTTCAAGATTTTACTGTGAAAAACTTCTAGCTGGGTGGATGAAGATTTTCATTTAGTACTTGTGGCAATGTTTAAATGAAACCTAGAATTATAGTTGAAACTGAGTTAATTCAAAATAACATTACAGTCAGTCATCTCCATTATCTAGTTCTGGTGACTGCAATTTGCCAGATTGGTGTGGTTGACCCTTGCACTTTACTTCTCCATGAATAATCCCTCTGAAACTTTATGGTTAACAAAGAAAATCAGTTTTCCAAGGTAAAAAAAAAATAGATCCATCAAATGTAATTATGTGACCTAATATGAATCAGACTCAGATTTATATTAATATTCAGCTTAGGTGTTGATGTGTATAGGCTAGCTGTAAAGTCATAAATATTAGAAATTTTATACTATTTTTTTGCTGTTTGAATTGACTGTCAACTCAAGTTCTTTTTTTTCTGTCCCACTCAATGAGAATTGAGCACTCAAACAAATCTGCTGATTGTGTAGGAACCAAGCGCAAAAAAGAAAAGCAGAAAGAAATGCTCACTAGTATCCTCCCATATATGACTTACACAAGGAGTGCAGTGAAGCACTGATAAATCTGTGCTGTGCCCTACAGTGCAGAAATACTGCCGTGCTTTTCATGCCTTCACTTGAGTCTCACTGGAATCCTCTATTCTTACTTTGAAAAAAGAAAAAGAAAAGAATTCAGGATTTTCTTATTCTGGGAAAGTTTTTCTAAGTGTCCCAG
>PVLA01019115.1:0-12930 GCA_004027455.1 Hydrochoerus hydrochaeris
ATTACTGCACACCAGGCAGGACTCTCAATGACGCTATCCATCCCAAGGGTATAACATGGAGAATTTTCCCCACTATGAAGACATGAAGGAGCACATCCCCATTTCCACAGTGTGCAGTAAAAAGCTGAAGTGTGTTTATTGCTTCTCACAATTCCTGATTGTGCGCCTCACTATTCTCACAACTAATTGTAAGAATCAACCTGGAAAGGTCTTTGTATTTTCTCCTGCTAGTGAGCTGAGGCGGCCACAAAAGCACAGGATGTAAGATTTCTCCTGCAAATGTCCTTAGAACTGCCCAGCTCAGAGAAGGTACAACGACCGCTGTCAGAGACTGACTGAAGGGCAAAAGAGACATTAGCGTTCACTGAGTAGACAAGCTTTGCTTTGTGATGGTGGAAAGCGATGGAAGAAGACAGAGCTCATGATTATCAAACAGCAAGAAAATAGCTGATGCCACTGAGCTGCACACTGTAAAAAACTAAATCATGAATTCTACATGCTACCTATTATATCAGAATGAATAGAAAAGTGAAATGACAAAGTACAGGGCTGAACTCACCTGAATGCTTCACATGCATTTGCATCCACGTAGACTCCGGAAGCGTGAAGATGCAGCTCTAACTGTGCAGAACAGCTTTGAATTTTTATCATTTGTATTGAAATTGATGCTGAACAAGGCAGAGTCATGTGCGAGCCCTCTGGCAACCAGGTGAACACTGTGGTCACTAAGAGCTTCCTGTATTTTCTGATCTTTGCACCTTTCACCTTTGAGAAATACTTCCCAATTTCTCGTATTGACATCAACAAAGCAAATGAAAGTTCCTTTCACTAAAGATTGAAATACCAGGGGAAAAAAATAGGTTGGGTGGAGCAACCAGTGGTTTCTTTGGTTGCTCAGGGGTAGAATTGATGTTCCTATGGAAGTGCAGGTGGAGATCTTCTCTTGGATGTTGTCTGCAGATACTCAAGGCTCAGTGGAGGCCAGGGATGGAGATATCATGATCGGAGTCGTTACCTCCTGGACAGTCACTAAACTCACACAATGGCTGTGCTGTCCTAGAAAGTTGTAGAAACAGAAGTCAGAAGGCAGGGTCCTGATGGAAGGCTGAGGGAAGGAGACTCAGGCAAGGAGAGACAGCAGGAGTTACCAGAGAGGAAAAAGGCAAAAGAGGAATTTGGTGTCAGCTGAAACTAAAGAAAGAGGTTTGAAAAGGGCCGAGTCAGAAAGGGAGATGCTGAGGAAGAGGCAGCTATGGCAACAGTGCATGAAAACTGTTTCAATTTTTAGACACAGAAGTTGTGGGGATCCCAGCAGGGCCATTAAACAGTGGAGAAAAATACTGCAAAGCAGACCAAGAGAGGAGAGAGCGGTGTAAGGGTAAATCATACTCAAGAGGAATATGTTAGTGAAAAGTAATACAGAGTGCTACCAATTGCCACATGTGAGTGGTTATATTTATATTATTGTAAACTTCAAAGCCTCTAGAAGGACATTTTCTCTCTTACAAATGAAGTCACTCCAATTCGAGTAGCCATTGTCTTCCTTATTTCTTTCAAAATATTTGATGACCGGAAAACATGAAATGTATTTTTAGGAAAGTTTTCATATACTTGTGAATATATTAACTGAGATCTCATTTATTGCCAAAATAATCAGAAAATCGCATATCCAGTTACACTTCAATGTTGACTGCATAGTGGATTATTACCCCAAGAATGGAATGGTGAAAGTTAATAATGCAGACACACTAATGCAGCCTTATTATCATACTGCGTGACATGTTTAGCACTGACAGCACTGAACAAACTGCTATTGCAATAGGGACTTTCAACACAAGAGACAATGTTTCAACTGGTTGAAATAAATACCAGGAAATGGATTCAGATACAGAACGGTGAGATAAAGGCACCATCCTACTCTAATGTCCTCGTTTTGTGTCCTGCCTCCAAAGCAGCGAGATAAGTCCCTGACTCAGGTACACTGCGTGTGCCTTTGTTCCTTTTTCAGCTCTTGTGTGTCTCATCACAGGTTGTCTGACGCTACTCCATTAACCAAGTTGATTATGATCATAGCAAGGGAGTTATCCTACAAAAGATTCTCCATAGAATCTGAAAGCGTTTTGAAAGTTCCCCATCAATACATAGCAGAAATATAAAACCCTAGAATGCTGAAACTTCCTATAACCCTCATTGATATTTTCAGAGCAGGGAGGTAGCTGGGTATGAGGTCAGCTGGGGGAAGGACAGCAGAATCTGGGATGAAACTGGGCATCAGAGAGTCATCTCAATACCCTGACTTCTGGTTTCTCGCCTTCCCCTGGAAGGCATGCCGATCCTCTTACAAGAGTCTCACACTCAAAAGTGTTAAGTGCACACACACCTAGGGGACTCAAATATCATGTTGCTCCCAGTTGATTCTTTCTGACCCACTCATTCATCTTTCACACTTAATGACACTGTGGCCCAGTATCCTTACTTGGCCTTTTACTGCTTCTTCTGACTCAAACCATGTAAAGTAAACAATCCCCCCATAACCTGAGGGTTCACACTCATAATAGTTTGGGAGAAGTCCCAGGTGTCACAAAGCAAGCAATCCCCAAAGTCTAGGAGATCAAAAGACAAACCAACCCAATACCAGCCTGTGGTCTCCATCACAGGACACTGCCAACACTCTCTTCCTGAGTGTGCACTGGGAATACTGGTAAGTGCAGTCTTTAGGCTCTGTCCACTTGATTCTCATGCAAGGGAACCATCCACTTCACTCAAGCAGCATTGTTTGTTCCTAATTAAAGTTCTTGCTAAAACATCTTCCTCCTGATTTTCCATTCCCTCTGTGAACCTCTTCACAAATCTTGTGGAATATCCCAGATCTTAGATTCCAACAAAATGGAACACAGCGCATTTCCCAGGCCAAGCAATTTCAAGAATTCTAGTAATAAATATATGACTATCAATCGTTTCTATCTTATTTCAACTAAATCTCCTGTTAAATTTTCTATTCAATTCTGGCTATCTTTTAAAACACATTTTGGTGAAGTTTTCAATTTTAAAATGCAAAAACTGTCACTGTACAGTTGTGATAAAAGAATATCCTAGGTTACCCACAATGCAGTATAGATGCAAAGGCTTTCGAGCTCTGAAAAAGAGTTCTGTATTCCACCTGCAATAATCCTTCTTCTTTTTGTTATGCAATGATTTTCCTGACTTTTGTTTCTGCTCTGATGAGTTTTGTCTGCCTTCGCACTGCATGACAAGCAGATTGAGCATAAATTAGTTTACATTTCCACCAACAGTGTGTCAGTGCTTCCTTTTGTCCTTTGCCTCGCAGATTTGGTAGTTGATTAATATGGTGGTGACTGATGTCGTGGCTCTGCTGAAGACCTTATGGTGGATGACATCTGCAGGTCAGAACGATGTGTAAGGAGATCACACTGCAGAATACTGCTACTGCAGACAAACTGAAGTCCCCGAGAAGTATATTAATTGCTTCCTAGAGCTTCACAGCAAAAGACATGTTATTCCCCCTACATGCCCCTGCTAATGGCGCCTTCATGTGGACACCAGCACACTGAGGAGGAACAAGCTTCCAACACCCATGCCAGCCACAGGCAAATCTCAGCAGTCAGTGAGCAGGAACAGACAACCTGAGGAATTCCTGCATTATGAGCATGCGTAAAAGTAAAGGAAGAACCAGAACGAGAGTAAGGAAAAGTACCTGGTAATGTACGAGGCAAAGGGAGAAGCCAAGAAGACTGTCTGAAGGAGTCAAGATGAGCGGAAGAGCAGCTCGATCACTGATTTGCTCCTCTAAGATCCATAACGTCCCCAAAGCAAAGCCATGGACATTTTCCTTTCTTTTTAGCCGGAACTTTATGGGACATTACTGTACTGAAGACCAGCTTTCCTATCCTGACCTAGCAGAAATCCTTCCCTACAAGCGAGGCATAATTCATCTATGACTTAGAGAACATGACTCACCCGCGTTGTCCCACACTTGCCTATTACGTGAAGACCACTGGCTGCTTTGGTTTCTCAAATGCAAAAGAAATATTATGGATTAATGTGCTGCTATGTGAGCTAGCAAAAGATTTTAAGACATAAATCGAGAAAAAAGAAACTAAACTTTCATAATAGAATAATAATCATGATAAATGAAGACTGGGTGTCATGAGTTTCCCTTTTGGTCTGCCTTCCGGGACATGCTAACTGTATTAATTAGTGTGTCAGCAATTAATGGTTTATTGCTTATTCCTTTGGAAGTTTCAAACACAGGCAGCTCTGCTAAGTGAAGCTAAACTTGCACAGGGCGATGTGAACCAAAAAGAGCTGCTACTGTGCTGCACCACATCTAGATAATTAGATAAGTGTCACCAGTGTATGACCCTTAGACAAACTGCCAGGTCCTTGACTGTGTTCAGTCCCTCGCAGTGACATGCTCACTGGTGGATTCTGAGGGCTGACCACAGCCCTGAGGTGTCTTAGCGAGCAAGCAAGGCAGAAGGGGCAGTGCTCTCCAAAGGGATTCCACTCTTCCTCTGCTCACTGAGGCACTCGCTCTATTTGGAGCCCAATTTCTACTTGAAACAGAACCTACTCCATGAATCCACAGGGAGTGAGTGAGTTTACTTAAATTTCTCTGGGTTATTAGCATCACATAACATAAGAATTGAACTCCACATGTGCCCCTCTGGCCCCCCAAATATCCTCTCAGCACAGTAGGGCCTCCTTTTGGCCTCTCACCTCACTGGTGTTTCCTGTGGCCATTGTCACCACCTTTCCTCACGAAAACGCTCTCTCACTGTCTGCCTGCACAGCCTCTCAGCCGCCACCTGGACTTGCTCCACACCCTGCACTCCTGTGCTTTTCATCCCACAGCATGCTCAGCCCAAATGCAGCGGGTTGGTGTGGAATGGAGTCTTCTTTTAAGTCCTGACAGCATGGGAAATATGTAAAACAGCTGGCAGGATTTGAGCTTCAAGTATTAGAGTCACAGAAATGACTTTACAACTGAGTAAGTTTTACACAGATGCATAATTGTGCTTTCCTTTGTTTCAGTTTATTAATAAACACTGTCAAAAAGCTAATTGGAAAAAAATAGAAAAGCTTCTTTCCAAAGACATTTGAAGTCTAATAATTGTCAACAAGGGCAGTTCTCACTTAAAAAAATCCCAAATTTGGTCTTATGCAGCAAATGTACTAAACAAAAAATGTTGGTTGTTGGTTATTATTGATCTTCTGTGGGACTGGGGAATTAAGAATATTCAATAGTATGTCTTCTCAAATATACTTAAAAGGGCCTATAGTTAAATCTATTAGAGCATTTGAAATTCACTGCATGATGGGATGGGTTCATCAAATATGATTGATTCAGTGGGCTCTCAGAGTATCTGTGGATGGACGATGGTTTTAACATTACATTTAGAGAAAGAGTATAAATTAATCCAAATAAGTTCTCAGTCATTTACACTTTTTCTTCATCCTTTCCAATGAGGACAGTCTTGGCAGATTCTACTTCAGATAGTACCCAACAGTGTTTCTCTTGAACTTTGAAAATATTCCCACTATACTTCCAAATGAACTAGCAAAGTCTAATGCTTCAGTCACATGAAGTCCAGGGAAGTCATTTAGAATCATTTATTTTGGTTTTAAATTGACTGTTGATCTGTTCCTGGCTTCCACTTGTCTTCCTTTGTCAGCTTTCTCATTTTATTCCTTTAAACTTAGAATTCTGTTTGGGGAAATCTGGGAAATATCAGCTATGAAGCTTTGTTTCAGTTTATTCAAGGCTATACTGTTTTTAATTTGAGAAAAATCTTTGCTGTACATTATTGTGATTTGTTTTTCTTTTCAGACTCTTCTAATGTTCACATTTCATTTCCCTTCTAAGTTTATCATCTTTTTTATTTTGTTTTGTTTATTATGTTTTTCTGTCAAAAGTAAAAAACTGGCATACATTGGTCATAATACACATGAGACTGTGTTCACAGTTGGTTTTCCCTTATCAGAGGATTTAAAGAAAAAAGATTTGGTCCTGGTTCTCACCTTGACTTGTGTTATCATATTGTTTTCAGTCTTCTGATATCTGGAACTATTTTTCAGGACTTTCTTTCTTTCTTTCTTTCTTTCTTTTCTTTTGTCATTTTAATTTTCTTAAATTTTATTTTTTGTATTTTAGAAAGCAAAAAAGAAAAAAAAGAATAGAAATGACACAGAATTTCAAAAGAGAAAAAACAGTAGAGAATTAATACTAGTTAATGTATTGCATATTGTTATCTCAGAAATAGTCGTTCAGGTTATAATATCTAGACACAAAGGTGATCAATCAAACTTTGGCAGCACAAGATGTACTTTTCAATGAACTAAGTGAGATTAGTGATATACTTATCTATCTAGCATACATATGTATTTACCAGCATATGTATAATCTTTGCCTATCTTTTTTCCTTTTCCCATCCCAGTAGTTCTGTACATTTATGCACTTTCTTCCTCTTTCATTCGTACAATAACTACTGAATATTTTGTATATCTTATTACTCTTTCAGATTTTTATTTTTTATTAATATATACTAGGAAGACAATATGATAGTTATAAATGTGAGTTTGATTTATTTCACTTATGAGTATGGTCTTGAGTTGCCCTCATTGACCTATATCATCCTCAAGATTATCCTTTTTTATAGCTGAGTAATATCCCATTGCATAAAAATACTATATCTTTTTTATGAATTCTTCAGTTGATGGGCATTTGGATTGTTTCCAATATATAGCTATTACAAATTGTACTGCCACAAACATGGGTGCACATGTATCACGGTGGTATGAGATTTTCAACTTTTCTGGGAAAATACGGAGAAGAAGAATAGCTGGATTAAATGGAACTTCCAATCCTAGTTTTTGAGGATTCTCCACACTGATTTTCACAGTGGCTGCACCAGCCTACACTGCCACCAGAAGTGTAGATGTGTTCCTTTTTCCTGCAGCCTCACAAACATTTGATGTCTGTTGATTTCTTGATGGCAGCCATTCTTTTTGGAATGAGATGGGATCTCAATGTTGATTTGTTTTGCAATTCTCAAATGACCAGTGATGTTGAGCATGTCTTCATGTACTAATTTTCCATTTGTATTTATTCATGTGAGAAGTGTGTGTTCATCTCAGTTGCCCATTTTGGGGTTGGGTCCTTGAATTTGGGGGGCTTGATGCTTTTCAGTTCTTTATATGTTCTAAATATAAGTCCTTTATCTGAGGGACAGCTGGCTAAAATTCTTAGCAATTTTGTGCATTTTCTTTTCACTTTGTTGGTGATTTCTTTTGATGTGCAAATACTTTTTAATAAGGTGGTATCCCAGCTGTTGAATCTTTGAAGTACTTCCCATGCAGTTTGTGTTTTATTCACAAATTCTTTGCCTAACCCTAAGTCTCCAAGAATTCTAGCTACCAGGTCTTCCAGTAGATTCAATGTTTCTGTTTCACTCTTTAGATCTTTGACCCATTTTTACTTTAGTTTAGTGCATGGTGATACGGGTTTCTAGTTTGTGTCTTCGGCATGAGGAGAGCCAATTTTTCCAACGCCGTTTATTAAAGAGGCTATTCTTCTTCCAGTGAATGTGTTTAGCCACTTTGTCAAATATAAGGTGGGTGAGTGTCTTTGTAGTTGTGTTTGCATCTTGTAATCTGTTCATTGGTCCTCAGCTCTATTTCTTTGCCAGTACCATGCTGATCTTATCACTGTATCTTTGTAGTACAATTTCAGGTCAGGAATTGAGATGCCTCCTGCCTTGCCTATGTTGCCCAGAATTGCTTTTGCTATTCTAGGTTACTTCTCTTTTCAAATGAATTTTAGGATTTTTTTTCTCTAGATCTATTAGTTATGTTAATGGTATTTTGATTGGGATTCCATTAAATCTGTACAACAGTTTGCGGAGTATGGCCATTTTCACAATGTTGGTTCTTCCTAACCAAGAGCAAGGGATATCTTTCCATTTTCTAATATCCTTTTCACTCTCTTTTATTTTTCTTTACAGTAGCATAATTTTCAGCATATAGGACCTTACAGTGTAGTTAGATTGATTCCTAAGTATTTCATTTTTTTGGATCCTATTGTAAAAGTGTGATTTCCATAATTTCTCTCTCAGTGAGTTTGTTGTTTGTATACAGGAATGCTATTGATTTTTGAGTGTTGAATTTGTATCCAGCTACACTGCTGAATTTGCTTATTAACTTTGATATTCTTTTGATGGAGTTTTTGGGGCCTTCTCTGTAGAGTATCATGTCATCTGCAAATAGAGATAATTTAACTTCTTCCCATGCTTGTTCCTTTTATTTCTCTCTCTTGTGTAAGTAACTGCTCTGGCAAATATTTCCAGAACTATGATGAATAGGAGTGGTGACAGTGGACCTCCTTACCTTGTTCCTGATTTTAGTGTGAAAGTTTACAGTTATTGTCCATTTAGTATAATGTTGACTCTAAGTTTTTCATAGATGGCCTTTATAAGTTTTGAGGCAGATACCATCTATTCTGAGTTTCTGTAGGTTTTTATCATGAAAAGAGTTGGACTTTTTCAAAAGCTTTTTCTGCACCTATTGAGATGACCATGTGGTTTTAGTTTTTGGCTCTGCTGATGTGGTGTATTACATTTATTAATTTGCATATGTTAAACCATCCCTGCATTCCTGGGATAAATCCCTCTTGGTCATGATGTTTAAACTTCTTGATGATTTGCTGCATTCCATTTGCCAGTACTTTACTGAAAATCTTTGCATCAATGTTCCTTAGTGAGATTGGCCTATAGTTCTCCTTTTTTTGGTTGGGTCTTTCTCTGGTTTTGGTATCAGTGTGATACTTGCCTCCAGGAATCGGTTGGGGTAGATTGCTTCACTTTCAATTCCATTAAAGTGCTTGAGGAGTACTGCCATTAAATCTTCTCTAAATTTCTTATGGAATTCAGCCTTGAACCCATCAGGACCTGGGCTTTTCTTTGTTGGGAAGTTTTTAATTGCATTGTCAATTTCAGTAGCTGATATTGGGTTACCCAACTTGTTATGTCTTCTTGATTCAGCTTTGGTAATACATAGGTTTCTGGAATCAGTCCATTTCCTGTGTGTTTTGCACCTTGTGTGAGTAAAGATTTTCAAAGTAGTTGTTCATGATCTTTGAACTTCCATGAGATATGTAGTAATTTCACATTTTTTTATTCTTTATTGCTTGAGTTTGAGTTTTGGCTAGAGGTTTATTAATTTTGTTAATTCTCTCAAAAAACCAGCTCTTTGATTTATTAAATCTATGTAGGTTTTTTTTTTTAGTCTCAACTGCATTAATTTCTGCTCTGATCTTTACAATTTCCTCTTTTCTATGAGCTTTGGGTTTTACTTGCTCTTCTTTCCCTAGAAGCTAGAGATGTAGCATTAAGTTGGTTATTTGTGCTCATTCTGTTTTCTTGATGTGACAATTTATTGCTATATATTTCCCTCTTAGGACTGCTTTCATTGTGTGCCACAAGTTTTGGTTTAGTTTATATGCATTTCCATTGAATTGTAGTTATTGGTAATTTCTTCTTTAATTTAACTGGTAACCTAATGATTGTGTAGGAGGTTGTTATTTAATTCCCATGTATTTCTGTAAGTTTTGCAATTTCTATTGCCATTAATTTCCAATTTCAGTGCACTATGGTCAGATAATATGCATGGGATAATTTCAATCCTTTTGCATTTACTTAAGAATGTTCAATGGGCTAATACATAGTCTATTTTAGAGAATGTCCCATGCACAGCTGAACAGAGTGTGTATTCTGATGTGGTTGAGTGGAACACTCTATAATCGACTGCAAAGTCCATTTCATCACAGATTTGATTCAGTTCTGTTATTTCTTTGCTGACTTTTTGTCTAGTTGATCTATCTCTTTGTGACTATGGGGTATTAATTTCCCCAATAATGACTGTGTTTTTGCTTATTTGGCTTATCTTATCTATTCATATTTGTGTTTATATAGTTGAGTGCTCTTGCATTTGCTGCATATATATTTATGATTGTTGGCTCTTCTTGAATTATTCCATTGACAAGTATGTGGTGACTTTGTTTATCCTTTTGATCATTTACAGTTTGAAGTTCACATTTTTTTGCAAATAGACTGCCTTTCTCTGCTTTTTTCTGAATTTCTGTTGCATGGAATGTTGTTTTCTATCCTTTGTGTTCTAGTGTATGAGTTTCCTTTTGAGTCAGATGTGTTTCTTGCATACAGCATATTGTTGGATCCTGTTTCTTGATCCATTCAGTTACTCTATTTCATTTTATAGGTTAATTGGAGCTATTTATATTGATGGATATAACTGCTATGTACTGGCTCAACTTTGTCATGTTATTTTCTTGCTGTTGGTTTTTCAACTTTCCCCCTTGTTTAATTGGTTGTCCTGTATGGTGTTTTCTTTCTGTTGTAGTTCTGGAAATTATAATCATTTTTATCTCTATGTAGTATGTCTTTCAGTACTCTGTCTAGGGTTGGTTTGGTGGACATGAATTTCTTCAGTTGTTCTTTGTCATGGAAGTATCTTATTTCTCCATTAAATTTTAAAGAAAGTTTTGCAGGGTGCATCAATCTGGGTTCGAAATTGTTTTCTTTCAGGGCTTGAACTAACCAACCTGTGCACAGAAATTAAAGTTGGAGTCATGAATGATGAGATTTAATTGCTTAAAATGGTGACACTGTGCCAAGTGACCTACAGTTTCATTGGGCTATCATTCACAGGACTAAAAATACTGTTTTCATGAAGAAAATCAAGAGAATGTCAAGAGTCTCAACAAGGCTGGGCAAGAAGAAAAGAGGGGAAATTGACACACATAGTTCCTGATTTTAACAATTTCTTACATGGTTGTAGGAATGCACACCATGGCACTGGTTAAACACCAAACACCCCATAAGCAAACAGAGCTCTCAGATGGAGATTCTTGATCTGCTGTGGCATCAGGTGGAGAACAGTGCCCTTGGGCAGAAGCTTGGGCTTTAGCTTGCAATACCTTACCCTAGCTGCAGATGGGCCTGGTTTACCTGAGAAACTGTGCAGATCTTTGCATCTGTGAGAGCCAAATGAAACTGACCTATCACGGTAGGTCCCTAAGGGATGCCTTCACCCATACCACTACACTAGCTTAGGCAGCTTCATGTGGAATAAGAACCAATTCATTGCGCTTAAAATAATGTTGTGAACATAGTGCCAGGCTGGTAAAAATCTAAGATTGTGAAGATCCTGATAGTCCCTGTGCCCAGGCCTCTCTGTTGTTGTGGCCTCTGGAAGAGCCCTCATGCTGAGATTCCATGAAGATGCAGTCTGGCAGGTTTCCTGAGACTATTGGCTCTAGTTGCTGCAGTAGTCTTTGGCCATAAGCCTATTTCAACAGTGGCTGTGCCACAGCAGAAGGAATTGGTCCTTCTTCAGTGAGGATGTGAATATATAATAGGTTACAAAATGAGCTTTAAAAATATTTTAAAAACTGACATTATGTTGACTCCCACTTCTGGTCACAATGTGGTACAGTTAGGCTTGGGACGAAGGACGAAGAGTCCATCAAGAAAGTAGCAAGAGAAATTGGATTTGTGACGCACAAAGACGCCTGGAGAAAACAGTTTATCACCATAAAATCTGTAGGGCACAAAAGTGATGAAAGAAAAAAAAATGTGGCGAAGCAAATCTTGTTTGTCAGGTAAAAATGGTCTACAAAAATGAGGAAGTGATTGAGACAATGCAAAATAAACAAATTGCAGGAATTTATTATCACCAGAACTGCATTGCAAGAAATAAGAAGATGCTAGGCAGTAGCAAACCAAGTCCTCAAAAGATATAAAACCATAAAATAAAAAGATACATAAGAGCAAATATTCAACATAGGTTTATGACCTTTCAGTTTGTAATTCAACTTTTTCCTTTGATATTTAAAGTGAAATACTACCAAAAAAATTGAATTCAAGCATGGCGACCCTTGGGAGCCTGAAGTGGGAGAACTACTTGAACCCGGAAGTTCAAGTCTGCCCTGGGTACTTTTCTCATTGCAGAGACAAAGTACTCAATGCCCAAAGTTAATGGAAGAAAGCTTTATTTGGCTCACAGTTTGTAGAGTTTCAGGCCATAGTCACCAGGGTGGCACAGCAGACAGGCATCACACAGGGGAAACAGTTCCTCTCATAGTCGTGATGCAGAGAAGGCAGTACAGCAAGCCAGAGATGACCTGTTCCTTATATCTTACCAAGGTTACTCAGGGCAGGTAGCACTTACATCCTTTATCCTAGCACCCTTGATCCTAGCATTGCACCATCAATCAGTTCCAGTGTCACAAACCCTAGATCCAGCTACCTCTGAAAAAGCCCCACGTATGACTGCCTGAGGCTTTGGTGGGACATAGAAACACAAGCCATAACAAAGTCTAGCCTGGGAAAAAGAGCTTTCTCAAGCTCAGTCTGAAGCTATGTCAGTAGGAGCCCATGGAGGCCGGACCACCATGTCAGCTGCCCACAGTCCCAAGGGCGACTGTGCTGACTCGGGAGCAGTGCAGGCTGTGTGGAGGTGACTGCTCTAATGGCTTCCAGTGTAAACAGTGAGTCTGACCGAGGCTGTGCTCCTGTCTTCATGAAAGCGGGAGGTTGGAGTTGGACTGGCACTGTTCCTCAGCAGCGACCACAGTTCAGCCCAGAGAGATGAGCTGTGATGCCATGGGGCTACGATATGAGATAATGTGTCTGCTGGGGCCTGTGTGACTCTGGAGGAAAATTCTACCTGAACTGGCTACTGATTTGTTAACCATAACCCAGGTTTGGCTATTCAGTCCATTTGGCAAGAATGTTTGGCCCCTATGTTACAAGACGTGACTGTCTGGCACATCCAGTTGCCATTGTCCCAATGAGGGTGTGACCCGCAAATAGTGAGGTCCTCTCCACTTTGGGG
>PVLA01019116.1:0-12950 GCA_004027455.1 Hydrochoerus hydrochaeris
TGTGTCTGGGTGTGGATTTATGTTGATTGTGACTGTTTGGTGTTCTATATGCCTCACTTATCTGCATATCAGATTCTTTCCCCATGTTTGGGAAATTTTCTGCTATTATTTCTGTAAATACTTTACGTATGTCATTTGCCTGGACTCCTGTATCTTCGCTAATGCCCATTATTCTTATA
The DNA here is from genome assembly GCA_004027455.1 of Hydrochoerus hydrochaeris. NCBI lineage: Eukaryota > Metazoa > Chordata > Mammalia > Rodentia > Hydrochaeridae > Hydrochoerus > Hydrochoerus hydrochaeris. The sequence goes on from PVLA01019116.1 coordinate 180, forward strand.
TTGTTGCTCTTGGCATCATCTTGAATCTTCTGGATTGTCATTTCATGCTGCTTTGTTATTTTTAAAAGTTCTATCCTTTCCTGATCACTAACTGTGATCCTGTCCTCAAGGTCCAAAATCCTATCCTCAGCTTCCTTTAGGCGGTTTTGCACACTTTCAATAGAATTTTTTGTTCCTTGGATGTCTCTTTGAGTTTGTTTCATGAACTGTGCTTGTTTTGTATATTGTTCATTCAAAGTTTCAATCAGTTTCACATGCTTATGTACTTTTTTCTCTAGTTCTTCTTTAGCTGCATTCAATAATTCCTTTACTAAAGTTATTTCTATCTTTACATGGGCGAGTACTTCTAATTTGATTTCCTCTATAGCCTGATGCAGTTGTTTTTTTATTTCACTGGCTATCTTTTCAGAGATTCCCGGTGTGTTACTTTTGGGGTCCTCTATTTCATTGTTTCCTATACTTGCTTCTGGTGAACTGTATGTTTGAGACTGCATTTTGCTTTTCCGTTTTGTCATTTTCACTCTGCCTGGTGTTTTCTATGTGTAGGAGGGTATCAAACACTCTTTTCAGACACACCAAAGTCTTACAGTTAGTTGGAGGGGGTTTTACACACTGGCCCTATTTATCCCCTGTACACAACCTCTTTTTTAGGGGTATACTCACCACATTGATACAGTCAATCCGGTGTAGTCCAAAATTCACCACCTGGGAGCAAAGTTCCAAATTTTCTCACTCTAACTGGATACCACTGAGACCTTCTGATGTTCCAGGTGGGAGGGCTGGCCCATCTGTAGCAGTCCAGGACAGTTTTCAGTTTTGGGCGGGCCACTTCCATGTTCCCGGTGGCAGGGCAGTCCCACAGGGGAGGTTCAGGTTAGCCTACCCCTGAGGTGGGCTTGCACTGAGTTCCAGGTGGCAGGGCAGGCCCATGGTGGAGGTTCTGGGCAGCTTACCCCTGATGCAGGTGTCTGCTAAGTTCCCGGTGGCAAGGCAGGCCCACGGTGGAGGTTCCAGGCAGCTTACCCCTGATGTAGTCTTCCACTAAGTTCCCGGTGGCAGGGCAGGCCCACGGTGGAGGTCCTGGGCAGCCTAAGCCTGATGCAGGCTTCCGCTCAGTTCCCAGAGGCAGGGCGAGCCCACGATGGAGGTCCTGGGCAGCCTCACTCACAGACTTCTATAAAATATGAGGCGTCTCAAAGTTTTGCTGCCGTATTTGATCTTTGAAGCTGTAAGGATGAAAACAGTATCCTATAAGTATAATTCCAGCACTCTGGTAAGTTGAGGCAGAATGATTGAACTGCTTTTGTGAGACTGTGTCATAAACAAGCAAACAAACACACAAAAAAACAAACATCTAAAGAATTCATCAGGAAGACTCTGAGGAAGGACATGAGCAAGCTCAGGAAGAGACCTAGGAGCACACCCGGAGCTCCTCTCTGATTAATGTATTGCATATAGTTACCTTCAAAGTAATTGTTCACATTACAAGGTTTAGGCATGAAAAAAATGATCAAACAATCAAAACAGTGAAAGCACAAACTGTTCTTTTGGTGCTAAACTAGCTGGGGATTTAGCTCAGCAGCATAAGCGCAATCGAGAGGTCATGAGTTCCATCCCTGGTACAAAACAAAAGAAATCATGAAACATATAGGAAGGAAAAGCTCCCATATTGCTTTTTGATGAACTAGCAGAGATTAGTAGTATAGTTATCTATCTTGTATACGTATATGTATGTGTATAATGTTTTTCCTTCTTTCTTGTCTCCTTTTCTCTATTCCAGTTGTTCTTTCCTTTCAAGCACTTTCCTTCCCTTTCATTCTCAAAAATATTGTCCCAGCACGAAGAAAGTAACTAACACATTCTGTGTATGTATATGTGTATACATGTGAATACTGCTCTTATGTGCATGATTTAAGCTCCCAAGTGAGAAGATCCAGAACGGGGACTCTCACTTATGTAGCATCTGTGCTGCTTATTCTGTGCACCTCAATTTTTCCTTTCCTTTTATTTCCTTCTTTACTTCCTCTTTTGCTCTATTTCCCATTCTTCATCACATGCATACATGCACACACATACATACAAACACACATACTAATTTTAAAAATTAAGCCCAGTGATAATACTTATAAGCCTCACTGCTGGATTTGAGGCTTCAATAATTGCTGAACTTTCTGAGATAGACTAGTAAACTGGTAGTTGACAGAGCGGACAATAAAAAAATAATAAAAATTTTTAAAGTAACATAGAAATTTTGTGTTCTCTATAATTTAATCCTGTTCTCTGATAAACCATACAAATTCAAATTTAAATGCTTTGAATTTCATGTTTTTCTTTCTTTTACCTTTGTTGTGGCAAAAATGCCCATAAGCAAAAATTATTGCCTCTGCCTAAGCCAAGCTACATTCCAGATAACAGCCCCTGAATTACAGCTACTCTGGTTATACTTAGAAATAATTGAGCTATATTTTTATGCTTGGTTTTAGTTTGTAAATAAATTTATTTTTTTTAAGTTCATTTACATGGTTGAAGTGCTGAATATTGGTGCCAATAAATGTGTTTGCCTTGAGCACTGATTTAGAAAATAACTCATTGAAAGACATGTCTTTGTTATACTTTGATAAAATTAAGTGATCTGTCTGGTCACAATTTCCTAAAAACTGCTTTTTACTTTCTGAAAAAAATGCCTAGTATTGAAAAATTAATGTATTGCCTATAATGTCCTCAAACATTATTCAGTCATTATGACTGACATACTGAAATTACTCAAAAAGTATTTTGTAGCATAAAAGAATGAGTGTAGACTCAAGAATAAACAAGATCTCTTCTTTAGTTTCCTCTAAATGCTGATAATTGAAATATTTAACATTTACATATTTAAATGAATATAACATTGAATACTAACAGAAAAGGTTCTATGCTACACAATGGTGATACAAAGATGAATAAGGGTGGTCTTTGTCCCTCTCAATGAAATTTATATCAGTAGAAGAAACAAGTATATTCTTTCTGATATAAGAACGACACTCAGATGCACAAGAACACAAAGAGCAATAGGTAGGATCACACACAAGAAATTTCTTTTAAATCTAAATGCTAGGAAAATATTTTCTTTTGACATTCCTAATACCTCTCTTTCTTATCCCACATCCAATCCATCAGCAAAAGCTGTTACTTCTGCTTTTAGACTCTATTCAGAGTTCAGTCCATTTTCTCTATTTCAATCATTGGTCCTGGATCAATCCACTATCACTTCTTGGTTTGATAGTTGCAATGGCCTTCTTACTAGTTTCTCTGCTTCTTTACTTACTCCTTTACATTCTACTCTACCCAAACCCTGAGTAGTTCTTTGAAAATTTAAGTTAAATTATATCACACCTCTGCCCCAAAATTTCCAGTGGACTCTTATGTCAGAGTCAGTGCTGTTAAAATGGCCTAAAGGATGATTTTTTCCTACTCTCTTTTCCGTTAACTCCCCAATCTCATCACTACTACAGTCCATTTTATGCAACAAATTAGTACTCTTCCTCTTCATGGCATTGGTGCTAGAGTTGTCCATGTAAAATACCTTCCCTTAGATATCTGTGTGGCTTCCTCACTTGTCCCTTCAGGTTTTTAGTCAAATGTGCCTTTCTTTGTGAGGCGTTCCTCGGTCACCCTATTAAAATTCCAGTCCTACCCCTGTTCTCTGCTTGTTTTTCTCCAGAATATTCTTGCCATCTGACAAATTATACATTCTACTTACTCGTTTGTATCTAGAATATAAGTTCTACAAAGATAGGCCAGGCTAGACCTCTTTATGCTCAGTTCCCAAGACATTACATGATATGTAGTAGGTAGTGAATATTTATTGAGTGAAAAACAAAAAGAGTGTATTCAGACTGTTGTTATCCCCACAGGTTCTTCCCAATTTCTCTGGTTTTCGTTGCTTCTATATCAAGGTATTTTTACAAAGTCTGTTAGTAACCCTGACAACAGGTATGTTTTCACCTACTTTTGTGTCTTAAGTCATGGTCACTGAAATCACATCCTACTCTGCTGTACATGTGGTCAGATAAATTTTTCTGTCTAACATCAGCTTGAAGTTGATGTTCTGTGTTTAGAGTAGTCGAAAAATCAGCCTAGAAAGCCTATAAAGGCCGTTATATGACAAAGACATGAATGTACTTTCCCATACCTGTAAACTAACATATTTAAACCCAAAAATCACATTTCATAAAGCAAAGAAATCTAATATAATGTCAGGATTTTGAAAAGGATGCATAATTCTTTGATAAGTAATATATGTATTTATGCAAGCTGAAATAAAAAAGAATCATTGAACCAGGGACTTTAGGTTCTTTGCTAATGTTAAAGTGGTGAAACTTTTTTTCTTCCTCATCTTGAATTCCAAATTTAGTAAGAGGATTGTCAGGAGAACTCAACATTCCCCTCAAAGGGCTAGTAATCACCAAGCACTGCACCACTCAAAACCAGAGCAATGGATAAGATTCCTGTAAATGCAGTTTAGTTCTAAATACACCCTTCGTTTATTACATTTTTGGAGGTCACGTATATGGAAATAACTTCTACATACCCAATCAGATTTGTATCTTTCTCCTTGTAGAATAAAAAATAAATAGGAGAGGATTAAGGATTACCCTTGTTCTGATGCATTAAATGACCTTTAAAAAAAAAAAGTTCTCCACTTGAACTTATTTTGTTACCAAGTTGTTTATCTCAAAGGAAGGAAAGCAGATGCAGCCTATAAATAATGCTCACATTTCCTCTTCAGGGTGTGAAGGGAAGGAGAGACTTTTTCCAGAAAGGTCAAGGGCCACAGCCAGCTTTCTCCCTTTGTGAATCAGACAGTATTTCTCTGGTGCTAGTCTGAACTCAGTAGGCAGAGTTATGTAAAATGAATGACCCAACAAGCAGCATCTCAAAAATTCTAGCACAATTCAAAGTTTTCAGTCTTTAATATTACCCATCATTGTTGGGCACTCATTTGTGTTATATGTATTTTCCACTTGATTTTCAGAGTTTTGAAGTTTCCTAAATCATAGTCTTTGAAATTTTCACAAATAACTGAGGATTTGAAAAGTTTGCTACACTTTTATTCTCTTTTCTGAATTTTATTTTCCTGTTTTAAGCGTTATGTGTCTCAGGATAGAATGCTTATTTTACGGATATTTTCCTTTAAATTGCATGGAAAATTATCTGGGCTTTTTTTTCTTTTTTATTTTAAAGATAGTAAAATACAACAGAACAAGACAAAACAAAACTAATGAAGACAATGCAGTAAAATTTGTACAGAACTTCAGAGCAGGATACTGGGGTAACAATAATAGCTACCATAGTATATCTTGTTATCTTCACAATAGTTGTCCATTCAGTCAGGTGTAGCAAAATCAAACCAAAAACAGAACACTATAAAACCAATCAAAACAGAATGTTGAATAGAGCAAAATAATTAATCAGAACAAAGCAAAATAGTGAAAACAATATTGGCCTTCAAAGACAAAATAGAAGGAAATCCCCCATATTTGCTATATTGTATACTGTCATCCTCCCAAGAGATGCTCAGACATCTGTCCCCAGGTCAGCATAATCAACCAAACAATACAGGAATTTAGTTGCTTTATGTACCTGAATTGCTATCAACTCCAGCTGACCTTGAAACCACCCAGTTGTGGGGGGGGCGGCACCACAGGACATTTGATTCTCAGCCCACATGCTGGTAGGCTCACGGGAGACATTGACTAATTCTTTCCCTGGCTTGGTCATGGATTGCCCTGCTTACCAGGAAGGCTGGTTCATTGCTTTCTTGGTTGGTCCTCCAAGTTGCAGCATGGCTGATTCTCAGGAGATGCTATCTGTCTTTTTAAAAGCTGTTATAGTCTAGTAATCAAAAATTATCTATAAGCCTTGGTTTCTTCATTCATTTGATATCTACTGGTACTTCCAAGGAAATAGACCTATTCTAGGATTTTTTTTAAAGTGTGATACCTTGAAAAGATTCAGTGTCCTTTGTCCCTAAGAAAATGAAAATTGAAACCCACTACACACCAGTAAAACTTCCTGTAATCATACATACACATTACTGCGCACTAGGAAAAATATAGAGAAATTAGAACCCTCCTTGAGGAGGAAGGAGTTGGTGGGAATATAAAATGATGTAGTTACTTTGTAAACATTTTGGCGGTTAAACACATTTAACACATGATTAAGAAATTCCATTTTATTTACCTAAGTGAAATGAAAACATCCACATCAAAACGTGTATGCTAATATTCACAACAGCATTGTTGTTATAACTCCAAAAGTGAAACCACTGAGATGCCCATGAGTAGAATGGAATGCCTACAAAGCCTTGAAAATGAACACATGACAGTAGCAGCACACAAAGTATGAATGTATCTCACAAACATAAGAACTAAAAATGCCAAAGATTGTTTGGTGTTTGACTATTTAAATAAGTTAACAAACAGAAATGGTAATCTGTATGATCAGAAGTCAGGATAATAGTTATCCTTATTGGGGGAATAGTAGCGACTAAAGTGGGGAGTGGGCATGCTCTGCTTCTCAATCCAGATACTGTTGCACAGTTGTGTTAGCTACATGAAAAATCATCGTTGTACCATAAGGATATGTGCAACTTTCTATATGTATTCTATACTTCCAGAAGTGTCGTTAAGCCTGAAACGTTGGTGACGCTTGATTTTTAAAGATTTGGAGATCCAAGATAACATACATCCACATTCACTACTCTAGATTTTACTATTTAGAAAGGAAGACAAGCAACACATTGATAAGCAATTCAAAGATGAAACAAACTGTGATAAGTGTTTCACTGGAAAATTACTGTAATAAAGGAGAATATTTCTAAGTAAAAGAACAATGAGGAAAAATATTTTAGAGTGGTCAGTTTCTGATTTCATAATAGCAAGAAGACTCTAACCAAATTTAGTAATGTAGCAAGATACAATACCAACATAAAAAAAATCAATAGCATTCCTATGTACTAATAACCTACTGAGAAAGAAATTAAGGAAAATCACCATTCACAATAGCACCAAGAAAATTTAAATACGTCAGAATTAACCTAATGAAGTGAAAGTCTGCTAAAACAAAAATTGCAGTATTCTGAAAAAGAAAATTGAAGAGGACATCAGGAAATGGAAAGATAAGCTCCCTGCTGTATACGCAGAACCAATATAGTCAAAATGGCCATACTTCCAAAATTGATATACAAATTTAACATTATCCCAATAAAAATTCCAACTACATTCTTCACAGAACTGGGAAAAAGAACCTTAAAAATTTATATGGAACCAAAAGAGACATGCACTAGCAAAAGCAATCCTGTGTAAAAAGAACAAAAGAGTAGGCACCAGGATCTGGGATTGGAAGTTATATTACAAAGCCACTGTGACTTAACCATGAGGTATTGCAACAAAAACAGTCATGAAGATCAGTGGAATAGCATAGAGGATGCAGGCACAACCTCAAGTACATTCAACTATTTGATCTTTGACAAAGGGGCCAAAAAATATTCAGTGAAGGAAAGATCACCTCTTTAATGAATGCTGTTGGGAAAAGTGGCTATCTCATACTATGCACTAAACTAAAATCAACATGGATCAAAGAACTAGATGTTAAACAAGAAATATGTAACCTGCTGGAAGACAAGATAGGTAAAATTTTTGAAGTCATAGACATAGGCAAGGATTTTTAGAACAGAAATCCAGCTGTACAGGAAATAGTTCTGAAAGTCAACAAATGGGATGACATCATATGTACAGCAAAAGAACCAACCAACAGAGAGAAAAGACAACCTACAGAATGGGGAAAGATATTTGGCAGCAGGTCCTCAGACAGAGACCTCATTTCTAGAATATGAATATAACTCAAAAAAATTAGAACTCTACAAAATAAAGACCCAATCAAAATTAGGGAAGCAAAATAGACATAAATGAAGAAGTAAAAGTGGCAAATAAATATTTGAAGAAATGTTCAACATCTCTGGTGGGTCATTATAGAAATGCAAATTAAAACAACACTGAGATTCCATTTTACCCCAGAAAGAATGGCCATCATCATTAAATCAAATAATAGCAAATGCTGGAGAGACTGCAGGAATAAAAGAACTCTTCTATACTGTCGTTGAGAATGTAAACTATGGAAATCAGTGTGGAGATTCCCAAAAAAACAAACTAAAATTCCCCTTAACCCAAATTCCCTCCTGAGTATCTTCCTAAAAAAGTTAAAGACATCATAATGCAGAGACATGTACATACTCATATTTATAGCAGCACAGTTCCTAATAGTTAAATCTTGAGAGTGGCCTGTACATCCATCAACAGGTGAATGAATAAAGAAGATGTGGTTATTTACACAACGGAGTACTACTCTACTGTCAAGAAAGATACATTTGTAGGAAATTGGATGCATCTTGAGACCATAATGTTAAGCAAAATAAATCAGACACACAGGCTTAAATATCATGTAGTTTCTCTTATCTGAGAAACCTAGAGTAAAAATACAGGGCAAAATAAAGGATAATAGAAAGTAGGGAGACAGTTCTCAAAGGGGAAGAGGATCAAGAGATGGAGGGGGAACAAAAGGATAACAAATGAATAAAAGGAATTGAGATGTATCTTTTCTGTAAGTTGTACCAAAACATCTCCTTAAGTTTTTTTTTCAAGTCCTTTAAAGAAATTTGGTGGCCACCCAAAAAATTGGAAAAAGAAAAAATAAAGTAGAAAAAGTAAACAGATGAGAAAATACTAGATCATAAACAAGTAACTACTATTTGAGAGGCCAAGTTGTTTTAAAGTATCAGAACACATAAGCTATTTAGTCTTTAAAAGTGAGCTCTTTTGTTTTTAGCTGATTGACTTTGCCCCGTTGTAGGTTATTCTATTCCAGTGATTCTCAGCCCTCAGCTGAACATCAGGATCCCAGAAGTTTTTATAGCTTTTGCTGTATCAGAATCTTGGGGTGGAGGAGGGATGGTGCTTGGGTATGTCCTTGGATGGGGAGCCTGTGTGTCGCCTAAACAGACAGGGTGAGCTGTAATCCCTGTGGGTGCAGGGAGCCTTCCCAGGGACTATCAACAAAGCAACAAATATCTCTGAAAGTATTATTTCTTTGTTTTTAGAGCTTCTGTGACTTCTACAAAGAAGAGCACTTTTTATACTTACCTCTTTGTAATTGTGCCAAGAAATTTATTTGCAAATGGCTTTCATACAAGTATTACATGAAAGATGTTAGTCCTACTGTTAAATTTTAGCCCTAATTCTTTCAAGCACCACTGATTTTTTTCTGATTATTTTATAGATACCTAGATCCAAAGCATAAGATAGGACTAGAAAGGACAAAATAGCACATGCAGGTCACCTGTTAATGCGCTTGTATGACTAATCTTCCTCCTATGAAAGAAAAATGTCTTTTAGTCCTAACGTTTATGTATCAGGTCTTTCATTGGGAAAACTGTTTTCACTTAGAAAATTTTAGTTCTCTATGTACTTCATTCACCTTATCTATTGTTTTATTCATTTTTTTAACTCTTCATTGTGAAATTGCAGAAAAATTGCAAAAATAGTAAAGTTCATGTACAGTCCCAGTTACTGGTAATGTTAACAAATTATATAACTGTAATGCAATTAGAAAAGCCAGGGAATTAATATTGAAACAATAAGATTAACTAAACTGCAAATTTATGCAAATTTCACTAGTTTTTCTTTAATTTCTTTATCTGTTCCAGGATCCAATCCAGCAGTCTACATTGTGTTTAGTTCTCATATTGTCCTAGTCTCCTTCAGTTTATGACAAGTTGCTTATTCTTTTTTTTAAAATTCCTTTGAACTTTTTGATAAGTAGCATGAATTAATTTATAGAATGTTTCTCATTTTGAATTTGTATGATTATGTTATGAGTAGACTGAGTGTATTTGTTTTTGCAGGAATACTGCAGAAATGATCAAGGGATACATGGCATTTATATGTGTTGTTTACATGTGCTGTTGACTGCACTCATTTGGCCAAGGTGATACCTTCTCAGTTTAGGTTACAAGGTTGTAATTTTTCCTTTGCACTTGATAAAGATCTTTGGCCCCATTTGTCCTCCAACTTTCACCAATTGACTTTTAGTATTCATTGGTAGATCTTACCTATAGCAATTGTTACTGCACTCTTTGCTGGATGTTGCTTTAATATTTTGTTCAGTGATTAATTGGAATTCTTTTCTAAGGGATAGCTTTCCCTCTTTGCCCATTTTTACTTATCTACTTATTTATTTATATCAGTATGAACTTGTGGGTTATTTTTATTTTATAAAGTATCATCCAATTCAGCCATCATTTATTTTGCTGTTGAAGTTGTTCAGCTTTGACTATTAGCAGGTCCTTCTGATTGGATCCTGAATCCTTGTTACATTTCCTGCCATTCTTTTAAAAACACTTATTTTTCTGTCATCATAAGTAAGATATTTCAGACTATGTGTTTTCCCTGACCCAGTCCTACAATCAACCAGGTCTCTAAGAAGCCCTAATTCCTTTTATTGGGGGAAAAAAAAAACACACTTAGAAATTAAGATCTGGGTGCTAGTAGGGCACTACTGCTTCTATCCCTCTGAGCAAGAAGAGCTGGGAAATATATATATATATGTAAACTAAACCAGACATTGCCATATTTAATCTTTTACTTCCATATCTCTGTGTGTGCACATATACAGTAAAAACCATGCATTCATAACAAAACTCAATTCCAATTCATTACAGAAGGTTCATTAAGATATGACTCCTTTTCTTGTATTTTTTTCACTAACACTGAAAAGACTGTCATCATTTACAATCATAGATTACATATAAAGTAGCTACTGAAATGCTAGCTCATGCCTCTATAGAAGTAGATTTGCTGACTAGAGTACAGTATTTGCTTACAGCTCTTCTGGTTTTCTTCTTAAAATTTTTAGTCAAAATTATGTTTTCTATGGCAATTTAAATTAATTGTTGATTCTATCCTTTTTAGTGTACATTTCCAATACAATTTTATTCATTTATTACTGTATATACTTCTCTTTGGGTTCCCTCACATTTTTATTTTGGGAAGTATGTCAAACATTACTATGGGTCAGAGTGTCAAAGCTATATAAAAAGATATATTATAAGAGGTGTCTTTCCCTCCTCAACCTCTCGATCCCATTTTGTGGGCTATCTTCTTTCTTTGCCTTTTCTACCAGCCTTTATTGTTAAACTATCTTCTGTAGTTTCTGGTTTATCTCTTCAATAATACATTTGCACGAATGAACAAATTAATATAAAATATAATATTCGCTCTTGTCTTATATTTACATAGCACACCATATGAACTGTTTTGTACTTCATTTTTCAATTAATAATTTGGAAGAAATCATTCAATTTACCAATCTCCCTTTTTCATTTTCTACAGCTTCATGTTGTTCAATTGTGTGAGTGTAGCATTGCTTATTTAACCACTTTCCTTTGTATAGGAATTTAGGCAGTTTCTATTACTTCACAATATGCCAGGTAGTCTAATAAATAAACTTGGATTTATGTAACTCTAATTATTACAGCTATGTCTTCAAGGTAGATCCTACAAGTGGGATTTCTTTGATAAAGTTAATTGTGCATGTGAATCTTTGAGCCACTTTGTCAATTGTATGCTTACATAAATGCCTATTAGTAGCTCAGTGTATATCCTTCATCAGCATATAAGTAACTGAACTACAATTACTTAATTTACATAAGTTTTTGAATTTAACTTTATTAATTTCACTTAGCACATAAACATTAAAATTGCATTGGAAGTAAGAATTAGTTTTGCATAATTAATTTATCCTTTTTCAAGGCTCAATAAACACCATTGTAATGTGTTAACAGGCTGTAAGGACAGTGGTAATCATACATCTGCAGCCATATCATCCAGGTGCAGTCTACAATTTCAAAATCATCAATAGAAAGTAGATATGAAAGAACTCTGGCAGTGACATAATGACTAAGTACTCTTATCCTCCCAGAGCTTTTTATTTTTCAAAACTTTCTTTTAATTTCATATTTAATGCACCACTAGGAAGGGGGCTGGGGAAACATTAAATAAATCATAACATGTACTTAGTGAAAAGACCCTTACATGTATCGTCTCTTTCGAATCTCAAACTAACCTCCTATAGGCATAATGTGTAGTTAACATCCCCATTGTCCACGTGAAAAAGCCGAGACTCAGAGAAGTTAAATGTCATCTTTGTTTTAAATTTTTTTTTAATTTTATTTAAGTGGGGGGAGCAAAACAGAAAAAAAGGTAGAAACTACAGAATTTCAAAAAAAAACAATAAGAAATCACTATTTGATACATTACGTATTGTCTTCTTGGATATAGTTGTTCAAGTTACAAAATGAAAATATACAAAGTGGACATTCAAACAGTGAGGCTGCAAACAGTTCTATTCACTGATCCAAAAAAACTTAGTAACATGTTTATCAATCCTACACACTTAAGTATAAATACAGTTATCTCTTTTAGAGAACTTTCTTTTCCTCCTCTTGCTTTTTAAAAAAAAAAAAATTTTTATTCAAAGAAAAAATTTTGAAACAGAAAGAGGGTAGAAACAATACAAAATCTCAAAAACAAAACAGAAAAAAACCAAAACAAAAATAGTAACCAGTAAAAAATCACTAGTTGATATTTACATACCTTCCTCCTAGATGCAGTCGTTCAAGTTACAAAAGTAAAGTCAACAGAGTGGACATCCAGACAGTGAGACTGAAGTCAG
>PVLA01019117.1:0-12949 GCA_004027455.1 Hydrochoerus hydrochaeris
CTTTGCTGACTTTTTGTCTAGTTGATCTATCTCTTTGTGACAATGGGCTGTTAAGATCTCCTGTTATAATTGTGTTCTTGTGTATTTGGTTTTTCATGTCCATTAGTATCTGTCTTATATAGTTGGGTGCTCCTGTATTTGGTGCATATATATTTATAATTGTTAGTTCTTCCTCTTGAATTTTTCCACTAACAAGTATATAGTGACCTTCTCTATCTCTTTTAATCATTTTAGGTTTGAAGTTCATGTTGTATTTTGAAACTTTTTAAGTACCTTTAGAGGTGCATTTCTTATTGACTTGTTTTACTGACTTGATCCATCTAGTCAATTGTCTACACCAACTATGACCACCACCAATTTATTCTTTAATAAATTATCCCTCCAAAAAGATTTCTGTGCACTCAACTTCAACATGCTCTCAATTTCCTACTCCCAAGATGCTGCTTTCTTAATTTTCTGGAATGGGAATAATGAATTTCTGATTCCAATCAAGAATACCAGTGCTTTTATTTATTATCTTTTCCTATATCAGGGTGACACATGTAAGTAACTAAAAAGAATGTAAATATGTTCCCCACATATTTTTGGATTGAAGACTCAAAAGAACATGGCATAAAAATATGGTGAGATCCTCTGTTGTATGCAATACCCTGCTGAGGGGTGGGTAAGAAGGTGTGAGATAAAAAGAGCAAGGGGAAGCCAAGCTTATGCTAATTATAAGCTGTTCTCACATTATAATATCATTCTATCACCAGAAAAAAGCACTCATATACTCATCATGTTTTAGTGCACCCTTAGCTCAAATGTCATCATTAGAGATTCAAATTGAAAGAGGAATTTTAGGGAACATACTAAATCTTACAATAGGTTACTGACTTGAAATCTCAGACTTGGACCAGTTGGAAATCCATAGGACAAGGATATATCTACAGTGAACCTTGAATTTCCATATTAGTAGAAACTGAAACCTCAGTGGTGGTCAATGTCCATTTATTGCTTTATTCTCAGTAGATTGCATGACAGTGTGATCTAGTGAGATCCTATTTTTGATATGCCTTACTTTCACTTACTTATAATAAATGTTCCTCATTATATCACACAAACATATCCAACATTCAAAACAATACTGACATGGTGGAGTGAAAAGAACCAATTATAGCCTGGAAATAGTGTTTGTTTAATGAGTTATTTTGCAGAGCCTTAATAGATTGATATGCATCTACATGGGAAGTGAATGCAATGCAGGCCATATTTTCTATTCTCTTATTCCTTCTCAGCAACCAAGATCTCCTCTGCTCTGTCTTTGCAGTCTTTAACTTTACTGAAGCCTCCTTTCTTATCCATCTCACAACATTACATCATTCTGCTGGGCTCTTTATTCTTTATTCTCAAAATAAATCTGGCTAAAAGCTCTCAACACTACCCATGACACTGCCTCAAAACTAGAGTGCCTTGAAATTTTTTCCATCAGATTTATTGGTCTGCCACCCTTAATCTCAGTTTCAGACAAAGTTTCTGGACATGAACAAAATGCAGACCAATTTTCTGCTAAGCCATAACAATTAATGCCGGTCTTCATCTGATGGATTTCTATTAACTTCCTGGTCTCCTGAGCTCTCACCAGAATCTCCCAGATAGTACAGCTTAAGGTATTCCAGGTTTTCAGCTGACATTTCCAAACCTTTCCAAAATCTTCCCAGAAGCCATTTGCAAAAAGGCTTCTGAACCATGTGGTCAAGTATAGTCACAGCAATGACACCATTTCTCTGGTACCAAATTTTGTCTTAGTCACTTTTATCTCATTCTGAGACAAAATATCTGACACCCAAAGTTAAAGGAGTAAAAGTTTATTTAGCTCATGGTTTCAGTCCATGTTTGACTGGCTCCAAGTCAGTGTGGGATGTGAAAGAGAGGCAACAGTTCCTGATGCAAAGACAGCAAAAGCAAGTGTAGAAGGGAGCTTTTCATGGTGGCCATAAAGTAGCAAAGCAACAAAGAAGAGAAGGAAGACAAGCTTCTTTCTGTCCCTTTGCAGTCTTTAACTGCAAAGGGACAGAAAGTTAAAAGACTGCAGGTGAGTGTAGCATTCCATTCATATCCGTAATCCCAGCACTGGATCATGAATTAATCACAAACTCTACATTCAGCCACCTGTGAAAAAACTATCACCACATGAGACTCTGGGGGGACATCTAGACAGAAACCATAACAGAAGATCAGTGTCATAGAGAGCATAACTGAGGAGAAAATGGGTGGAGTTAATTCTCCTTAGTGTATTCCTCAGTACTCTTTTTCACTGAAGCATTTGGGTGTAATTCTACTCTCTTCTGCCCCACTTTGTCTTCCTGTGGCCCATGTGTCATGACACTTGAATTATTCTTCTGTTGTCTTCTCTAACCCTTGGTCTCCATTTATTCTGCAAAGGAGAATTTTTTGTGACTTCATTATCATGTCCACAGTGTACTCTATCTTATTATGGATCCTATTATGAGACACCTTGTTCTATGCCCACCCAATGATTGAATTGAAATATTACAAAATAAAGAAAGGTTCTGGCTCATCTCTGTCTCCTGTGAAAGCTCTCAGCGCTCCCTGTTTACTAAGAGTTGTAGAGTGAATATTTGATTGCTGTAGACAAGGTGATAGTAATGGAGAATACACTATTGGGAAATGGCTTCCTTGACAGACCAAAGTTATGCAGCATGTTACATGGCCTATCCATAAATGTCTTTATATCTTCATATACTGAAGTTTGATGAAGTGAAAATTTAAGCATAGCAAAAATGTCACTTTCCAAATGTACAAATCTACAGAATCATACTGATGCCCAGAGTTAAGGAAACTTATATAAGGAAAAGAAAAAATCACAAAACTCTGCCCAGGCAGGCAATGTCTAGATGATGTTCATGACTATGAAACTAAGGCACCTGTACCTAATCACTTATGAGCCCCAGATTTTTGTGCTTTAGAATAAATAATGTTCTGAGATGTTAGCTGACATTAGAATCCCCTTTGGGATCTTAAGTGACCAAAGAGGTACGCTCTTACATTGGTGATACAAGGCCAGGTGTGAGGTGTGCTATCCTTGAATCAAGGAAAAATTCTATATTCAGCTTTATATTATCTATGTTTTGCTACAGATAGAGAAGCCTAGGAACCATTATAATTCCGTGATTTCTATGACCATTTATGCATTCTTCATCATGATCAAAATGAATTCTGTATTACATTCCCAAGAAGAAGTTGGTATGCTTGGAGACTCCAGGATCCACCCTCTTGCTCCATTTCACTCCTAACCAAAGCCTTCAATGGTTCTGTTGTCTAGCCTTCATGTGACAGAACTATCAATAGAGGATGAACTGATAGAGGCAGTCATTTTTATATTGACCAATAATTTGCAGTTCTTATAGGCTCTTGCCACATTTCTGCTTAGATGAGACGATATAAATGAGATATGTTATGTTCATCAAAAAAAAAAAAAAAAAAACCAGGGCAGTACAGACTTCCCCAAAACTTAGAGAAATCAAAGTATACCCCCTTTCACCCCTACAATCTGGGTACAACATACATGGTGCAAAGCCTCTGATCTAGGCTATTACAGGCACAAGAGTGATAATTCTCACAGAGCCTTCACAGTCTACATGCAGAAAAAACAATTTTCTTGTTGGTACTGGAGATTGAACTCATGATCTCAGGCTTGCCAGTCAGGCACTTAGGCCACTGAGCTAAATCTCCTGCCCCCAATGCAAACAAATTTTAAGAATGCTATTTCTCCTCACTCAGCATGCCCTTATGCCTTTGTTTCAAACTATAGTCTCTAGTATCAGTGCCAATCCATCATTACCTGGTAAACTGTGTCATTCAACCCACTGCAGGTAAAATGCCACCTCTTCCATGATCCTAGTTAGTTTCAAACTCTCCCTTTATATTTTCATGGAATCACACCTTCATTTAATTTCTACTAGAGTCAACACAGCAATTTTTATTCTCATTGGTTATGAAAATATTAAAGATGCTAATGATCAGAGTCTTCACATACTGTGGTAATGATACTTAATCCCCAGTGCTTGGGTGACTTTGGATTTGAGGGAGGATCCATAATCACTCTGAATAGACCTAGACAGTCCAAACCTGGGAATTACTTCTTTAAGGAGAACTTTTACCACCTTCAAGACCCATTATGACGTGGTGGGCAAGGCTTCTGTCCACCCAATAAAGGCATCAATGAATACCAACAAGTGGATATACTCCTTACACATAGACATATTGTGAAGTCTATTTGCCTATCTTCTCTAGGGCAGAATCCATGCCTTTGAACTGGTTCAGGCAATGGGTAAGAATGCATTTGGTTACTATGCAAGGCAAAGACAGCACATGCCACTAACACAATGTTATAGAATCCAGGCAGTACAAAGGGTCTATGTGCCATAGTGGTGGTGATATGGCGCTCTACGTGGAAGGCATCATGTAGGAACTTGGTGATTTTCTATGCACTTGTCACAAGAATAGTCAGGTCTTACATGCCAATGTTGGCTCTTTTGAACTGCTCCCTCATTATGAATAGTTTGAGGCTCTTTTGTAGAGTATTCGTTCTCTAACCAAAGGCCTGATGGAACTATGGGTAGGTGTATTGGTGGGCCAGAATTATTTTGGAAGGTGGAAATTTAGCAGTGAAATCTGCCTGTCAAAGCCTGGTCCCTTAAATTGAGGCAGCTGGCACAATTCTGCGTGATATATTTTTCAGAGTCATATTTTAACTCATTATTTCGAGGGAGGGTGGCTGGGCATAAAAGAGTACAAGACTGAAGACAGGTGTCTGGCTTTTCAATATGAATGATCTGATATTTATTGAGCCTTTCTCCAGTTATCCATAAATGTCCCTTGAGTTCTAACAGAGCCTTAACCTGGCATGCGGTTAGAACTAAGAGCATTTGTCCTTTTGTTATCTTAGAAGATTCCTTGACTAAGGGTGCCAAAGTGGCTATTGCTTACAGGCAGCTAGGCCAGCCTAGTGTCACCCCATTTAGTCAGTTGGAAAAGTAGGCAACTGGTCATTTTTCCAGGCTCAGATGCTCAGTCCCACTCTCAAAACTACTACTTAAGTCTCATCCATGAAGAGAGAAAAAGGCTTAGATAGGTCTTGGATTCTTAATGCTGGGTCCTGTATTAGGGACCTTTTAAGGCCTTAATGGTGAAGTGGCTGATGTCCATTTTAAGGGTTTAGTTGCTGGCCCTTGAGTTGACTCATACAGGGGATTTTTCTGTCACTCTGAAGCAGGGTATCCATATGAATCAGTTGACTGCTACTCTCAAGAAAGCCCTTAGCTGCTGTTGAGACTCTAGAGGATCCTGACAACAAAGCACTCTGTTCTTCTTGGGGACCCTTGTCTTTATCCTGGAGTTAAAAGGTATCCCAGATATATCATCTTTTACTGAGAAATCTATACCTTATTTTGTGTACCTTGTAACTCATTTTTCCTAGAAAACTGAATTTTAATTTTGTTTTTATCAGTTAATTATCAGTTTAGTGGGGCTACAAATGAGGTTATCTATGTTCTATAATAGGTCTCTCTTTTAGAAATTAAAATCTTTCTGGTCTTGAGCTAAAGCCTGTGCAGACTATTGGGGAGGTATCTATCTCTAAAACCCTGAGGCAAGACAGTTCAAGTGTACTGTTGTGAAAATTCTGTTTGGGGATATCCCTATTCAAAAGCAAACAAATAATTTGGCATTAGGATCCATAGGGATAAAAAAGAAGGAATCTTTGAGGTCAAGGGCAGGGAGATTTTAGTATCTCCTGGGTTCTGTGCTAAAAGGGATCTGTATGGGTCTGTTACTAATGAGTGAATAGGTACAACTGTCTCATTGATGGACAGTTGTTAATATGGGTGTGTTATACTGGAACTGGCATGGCACTAGTAACCTTGTAGCCAAAAACACTGATAGCGGGATTTGTCCCATTTTAGCCTTTTTCTTAATGTAACACCGTCTTTTGTTAGGACATGGTGTAGGTCCGGTAGCTGAGTGATGACTAAAGTGGCATTGACAGACCTTCCTGGGCTACCATTATAATATGCTTTGTGATCAGTTCATGGCAGGGATATTGAATCCCATGGGGTTGGGTTGCCTAAGTGCCTAGCAACTAGGACAGGGGTTGCCAAAGTTTTGAATGTCAACAGGATATCTCTTCTAATCACTAGTAAGGGGAAGTTTGGTATCACCTTAAGGTTGCCTGGAAAAGGAAAACTTCCAAAGCACAGGTCACACTGGGGATAAAGAAAGCTGTCCAGTTAATTACTTCAAAGACTAGAACAAATTTAGAACAGGTTGAACCTCACCCCAATAAGAAAAGGCAACTTAATCAGTCGGCTCAGTATTATAGAGAAAGATAACTTGTCCCATACTTCTAGTGTCTTGTGAGGCTACTGTAAGGTGATGAAAATATCCTTTTATGGGAACTACACAGGCCACCTCAGGCACCATTATTTGCTTTCTGAGCTTTCTCTGGCCACTGTAGCAATGGATGACCTCTTCTCTTTGTCAGAATGATGGCAGTTCCTCTTCAAATGCCAAAGATCAAGAGGATCTTGTTCTCACAGGCACAATGAATACAAAAAGGACTAAGTGGGTTTTAAGGGCATTCTTTCGCCCAGTGCAGTCATTTAACTTGAAGCTCTCTGACTTGCTTCTGTCACTCTTGAGTTTCTTCTCATGTCCTAGGCTTTGTTGTTTAGGACAATGATGGCTTTGGCCAGCCTCTCTTACTTATTCAACTCATCTTAAAACTTTTTTATCTTTACTTTTTTAAAAAAATTTTTGTTTAAAGAGAAAAAAAAACAGAAAAAAGATAGAAATATTACAGAATTTCAAGAAAAGAAGATAAACAGTAAGAAGTCACTGGTTGATAAATTACATATTATTCTTTTAGAAATAGTTTTTCAAGTCACAAAATTAAAGCACACAAAGTAGACACTCAAGCAGTGAGAGTGCAAACAGATCTGTTCAACAATCCAACAAGAACCTAGAAATATGGTTATCAATTCTACACACTTAAACATACATGCAGCTGTATCTTTTATAGGGCTTCTTATTTCCTCTTTTTTATAATAGCAATTATACATTTTTAAAATTTTAAGAGGAAAAAAAAAGCAAAACAGAAAAAAGGGTAGCAACAATACAGAATTCTAAAAGAAAGAAAGAAAAAGAAAGGACAAAAAAAGGAAAATGAGAAAAAACACCACCAAGAAGTCACTAGTTTATAAATTACATACTGCAATCTTGGATGTAGTTGTTCAAGTTACAAAGTTAAAGGGTATATTTTTTACTTTTTATTAGTACATTTTTCATCACAAGGAATCTACATTTGTGTATAATATACCTTGTTTCACCCCATTCCTTTTCACTTTTAATTTCTCCTCCCGTCTCCATTTACAATTTTTTTTTGCACTGGGGATTGAACTCACAACCTCACACTTGCAAAGCAGGCACTTATACTGCTAAGCTAACTCCATAGCAACAAAATATTTTTTCCATTTCTTTTCTTTTTTCTTCTTCTTTATTTTATTGACATATCTAACTTCAGATCCTTTCTGGGTTCCAGTGCCTCACTTTCCTCTTTCTTCTCTTCTTCACATTGCCATATTCCAGTGTTTGGAGAACAAATCTCAGAGGCTCTATCTCTACTGCTCACCACTCAGCTAATTTCACAACTGGACTTTTACCAGAGCCTTGACTAACAGACCTAAGCTTATTTTAGTTCACAAGTTTGGGCATCCCTGGTTGCATACCTGCTACAATTGCCTTGATGTGTAACTTTCACATAGCTTCTCCACCCATGTATTATAATCCTACTCAGGCTCCTTTTGAGGTCTAAAAAACACAGCAGTGGGCTGGTTATCAGAGGGTACATCTCTGAAAGATTCTTCAGTAGCCTACTTTGCAACCGTACAATCATTTCTCTTTCTGCTGCTGCACAACAAGAAACCAGGGTGAATTTGTACATCTCACCAGGGCAGATCAAAAGCCATTGTTAGGACATGGAAACCATCAGCAACCTTTTAGGATCCTCAGAGATTCTTCCTAGTTCATCTTGCACTGCTGAATATTCATAACACATAACTAGACTTGTTCAGAAGGCATTTAAACAGTTAGATGGAATGGATGATGGATTTTTGTGGATAGGAGGAGTTGAAGGAAACCTAACAGGCCTATTCTTGACTTAGTCCCTGACCTATTAGTGGGAACCTGATAGGGCATGTCTTCATAGTTTCCAAGCCTTTCAGCGCCAGGACTGTGATCTGTTAAAGCAGAATTACTTGGGACAAGGTCAAAGAAGCCTTATCAATTCCTTGAGTGAATTCTCACACGGGAACCTCACAAGTCAACCTCTAAATTATCTATTATCACTTTCCACTTTTATCAGTGCATCTCTTGAGTAAGTTAAGAGTACTGGGCATTTCCAGCTGTGTGTGTGTGTGTGTGTGTGTGTGTGTGTGTGACACTTTCCTTTTCAAACCTTAGAATCTCTCTTATGTCTGTAAAAAACCCAGATTTTTAAAAAATCACCATCCGTATTCCTTCTAGCCAATTTTGAAAGCCACCTAATATGGTATACAGGGAGGGATAGCAATTCCCTACTCAACAGAACTCCAAGACCCTAACAATTTCTACATAGATGTGGCTCTTACCATTTAGCACACAGCAGGCACTATCATAGATGATATCCCACCATGTGGCAGTCTAATAACAGAGAATAAAAGATTTGTGCAAAAAAATCTTCATCTCACTGGATGGCACAAAGCATACATATGTGGTGACAAAATTCAAAATAAAAAGTCAGGCACAATGTAAATTTAGTCCGCAAATACAGGTTACACATCCTTTTAGATAGGGGCATAAACTTGTGCCACATATCACAATAAAAGCAAAAATGAGTAGAGAGAAGAAAAGTGAACCCAGAAGGAGTCAGGTACAGAAGGCCATTCCAACCTGAAAGTGAAACAGTCATCTCAGCCAGAACTGGCTCTGTTGGTGCTCTCTCACAGCCCTGGGCAGAAGGGGTACAAAATTTAAAAGGGAAAACTTTTTGTCCTTTTCCCAAGTCCTTTTCCAACTCTTTGTCTCCCTGAGTTGCTCAGTAATGTAATTTGAATTCTCCAATAGGTGAGAATCTGGATGCAGGTGGGGGAGAAGGGAATCAGAATTTCTTCGGGTGGGGTGGGACCAAATGTAACTTATAAAAAAACACTCATTCAACGTGAGCTTATGACTCACAGTCCCCCTCTAAACACCTTTGGCACTAATCAAGTGGCTGCTCAAGTCTTCGTGGTGTAGGGCATACACTACCTGTTCTCCACAAAGAAGAGAAACAATAGAAGGTGGGCCAGGCCCAATATAAACTTCAAGGAAGTTGCCTGGAGGACTCCGTCCAGGGCAAATTGTCTAATATGGGCTGTTAAGCCCCCTACATACACACATTTTAGGCAGCTGTGCCAAATCCAGTATCATTCATCTGCTAGCCACTTTCTTTTGATTCAGCTCAGGTCCACTCCCCCCGAGGTGTGGAGAGTCACAGCCACTGAAAGCAGATCTATGCTCTGTGAAAATCACAAGTAAAACACAACCACAACCCAGCCACAGGAGCCCTCCTATACCCTGAAGTGTCAAAAGCATTTTGCTACACAGTCTGGTTATTGTCAAACAACAATCAGAACAGCCACTCATGCCAGGGATCTGTCCCATGCACAGAAGTAGAGAGAGAGATCATCTCCCCTAGTAAGTATGGTGTTATCTTCCTTTTTGACTGGGCTGCTTTTGACTACTGCCTGTTGGTTGCTGATTTATCGTGAGGTTTTCTGAGATTTGGTGATTTCTCCTAGGGACTGCCGATTTCTCCTGGCTGGCTTGCCAAATGGTACCATGTGATAAATCTGCACTTAATTGCCAATATTTTTTTTATGAGCAAAAAATAGCAAGCACGCGGTTCAAATGGCAAGTGAAAAGCAGCTACATTAATTGAAGATCACAGGAAAATGTGTTCTGGGCAAGTCTGTGCCAACAAAATATATGGCACAAAGAAAAGCAATGCTGGGATGACAAGAAGGCAAAAAGCACTGGGGCCTGCCCTGCCACTGGGAACTTAGCCGAAGCCTGCATCAGGGTAGGCTGCCCAGAACCTCCCCCGTGGGCCCGCCCTGCCAGTGAGAACTTGGCAGAAGGCTGCATCAGGGGTAGGCTGCCCAGAACCTCCACCGTGGGCCCACCCTGCCACCGGGAACTTAGCAGAAGCCTGCATCAGGGGTAGGCTGCCCAGAACCTCCCCTGTGGGCCCACTCTGCCACCGGGAACTTAGCGGAAGCCTGCATCAGGGGTAGGCTGCCCAGAACCTCCCCCGTGGGCCCACCCTGCCACCGGGAACTTAGCAGAAGCCTGCATCAGGGGTAGGCTGCCCAGAACCTCCACTGTGGGCCTGCCCTGACAGCAGGAACTCAGTGGAAGCCTGCATCAGGGGTAGGCTGCCTGGAACCTCCCCCGTGGGCCCACCCTGCCACCGGGAACTTAGCAGAGACCTGCATCAGGGGTAGGCTACCTGGAACCTCCCCTGTGGGCCTGCCCTGCCACCGGGAACGTTGAGGAGGCCCACCCAAGACTGAAAACTGCCCTGGACTGCTACAGATGGGCCTGCCCTCCCACCTGGAACATCAGAAGATCTCAGCGGTATCCAGTTAGCGTGAGAAAATTTGGAACTTTGCTCCCAGGTGGTGAACTTTGGACTACACCGGATTGACTGTATCAATGTGGTGAGTATACCCCTAAAATAGAGGTGTACAGGGGATAAATAGGGCCAGTAGTAGAACCTCCTCCAACTAACTGTAAGACTTTGGTATGTCTGAAAAGAGTGTGTGTGAGCCCCTCCTACACATAGAAAACACCAGGCAGAGTGAAAATGACAAAACAAAAAAGCAAAATGCAGTCTCAAACATATAGTTTACCAGAAGCAAGTATAGGAGACATTGAAATAGAAGACCCCAAAAGTAACACACCGGGAATCTCTGAAAAGATATCCAGTGAAATAAAAAAACAACTGCATCAGGCTATAGAGGAAATCAAATTAGAAGTAGTCTCCCATGTAAAGATAAAAACAACAACTTTAGTAAAGGAGTTGTTAAATGCAGCTAAAGAAGAACTAGAGAAAAAAGTATATGAGCATGGGAAACTGATTGAAACTTTGAATGAACAATATAGAAAACAAGCAGAATTCATGAAACAAATTCAAAGAGACATCCAAGAAACAAAAAATTATATTGAAAGTGTGCAAAAGCACCTAAAGGAAGCTGAGGATAGGATTTTGGACCTTGAGGACAGGATCACATTTAGTGATCAGGAAAGGATAGAACTTTTAAAAATAACAAAGCAGCATGAAATGACAATCCAGAAGCTTCATGATGATGCCAAGAGCAACAATATTAGAATAATGGGCACTAGTGAAGATACGGGAGTGCAGGCAAATGACATGCATAAAGTATTTACGGAAATAATAGCATAAAATTTCCCAAACATGGGGAAAGAATCTGATATGCAGATAAGTGAGGCATATAGAACACCAAACAGTCAAAATCAACATAAATCCACACCCAGACACATAATAATTAAGATCTCAGACATACAGCATAAAAACAGAATATTAAAAGCTGTCAGAGAAAAGACACAACTCACCTATCAGGGAAAGCCCATTAGAATCACGGCAGACTTTTCAGCACAAACCCTCAAGTCAAGAAGATCATGGAGTGAGGTATTTCAAGCCCTGAAAAAAAACAATCTTCAACCCAGACTGATGTACCCAGCAAAACTTTCATTCAAATTTAATGGAGAAACAAGACACTTCCATGACAAAGAACAACTGAAGAAATTCATGTCCACCAAACCAACCCTAGAAAGAGTACCAAAGGACATACTAGACAGATAAAAATGACCACAATCCCCAAAACAACAACAGAAAGAAACATCCAGGTAGGATAAGCAATTAAATCAGAAGAAAAACAAAGAAACAACTGGAACATAACATGGCAAAGTTGAGCCAGTATATATCAGTGCTATCTATAACTATAAATGGCCTCAATTCACCTATAAAAAGAAATAGATTGACAGAATGGATCAAGAAACAGGACCCCATAATATGCTGTATACAAGAAACATATCTGACCCAAAAGGAAACTCATAGATTAAAAGTCAAAGGATGCAAAACAGTATTCCATGCAACAGGAACCCAGAAAAAAGCAGGGGTAGCTATTCTATTTGCAGACAATGTGAACTTCAAACCTAAAATGATTAAAAGAGCTAGAGAAGGTCACTACATACTTGTTAGTGGTAAAATTTAAGAGGTAGAACTAACAATTATAAATATATATGTGCCAAATGCAGGAGCACCCAACTATATAAGACAGATACTAATGGACATGAAAAACCAAATACACAAGAACATAATTATAACAGGAGATCTTAACAGCCCATTATCACAAAGAGATATAGATCAACTAGACAAAAAGTCAGCAAAGAAATAACAGAACTGAATCATACCTGTGAGCAATTGGACTTAGTAGATGTTTACAGTGTTCCACCCAACCCCATCAGAATACACATTCTTCTCAGCTGCACATGGGACAGTCTCCAAAATAGACCATATATTATCCCATAAAACATTCTTAAGTAAATGCAAAGGTATTGAAATCATACCATGCATAATATCTGACAATAGTGCACTGAAATTGGAAATTAATGGCAAAAGAAATTGTAAAACCTGCATAAATACATGGAAATTAAATAACAGCCTTTTGAACAACCAGTGGGCTACAGATGAAATTAAAGAAGAAATAAAACAATACCTACAATTCGATGAAAATATAGAAACAACATACTGTAATCTGTGAGATGCAATGAAAGCGGTCTTAAG
>PVLA01019118.1:0-12934 GCA_004027455.1 Hydrochoerus hydrochaeris
TCTCCTCTTGGCTTATGCCATAGGAAGGCTCTCACCAAGAGGGCAGGAAAATTGCTTCTTTGTCTGGAAAACATCTTATACTGATAACTTCCAAGCTAAAGTTATTTATGCTAATAAACTTTTTTTCAGCTCAAACATCTGGCTTTCTTTTAATCTGGATAATATATAAGGGACAGAAATAGCTGTTGTCATCCCTTTTTGCTTTACTACCTTCTATGCATCATGAACCGTCTCTCTTCTGAAATGCCTATCTGCCAAGCTACTCTGCCTTGCAGCCAGCCAATTATCTGAGTCTGAAATCTCTACAAACTGCGAGGTAAATAAACCTTTCCTCCTTTAACTTTGGGTGGTAGGTATGTTGTCTCAGTGATGAGAAAAGTAACACACCTTACTTATGTTGCAGCTACTTATGATAAAATATGCATGTCAATCCAGTATGAGACCACAGCCAGATGATGCAAATACTTATGCTTATGTGATTCTTATGTGTATGTTATGTATCTGTTAAAACAGTTAGACATAGTCAAAGTCTTTGCAAGGCAGGCAATATCACTCTAGAAATTCAAGGTTTAAGGCCAGCCTGGGCTACAAAGTAAGTTCAAGGCCAATCTGAAAGACATAGTGAAACACTGTGTCCCAAAAAACACACACACAAAAAAAAAAAAAAGAGGGAAGAAAAAAGTTAAAGATTAGATATTGATAACCAATAAGGTACATCTATGGGACAGTACAATCTTCTTAAATAGTACTCTATTAAAGAATATGTCATTTAATATCTTGTAATTGAATAAAGATGACTGGAAGGTTGTTCTATATCAAGACAAGCATTTAATGTGTTTCAGAGATAATAACAAAACTTGTCTAGACCAGAAGGCCCTTTCCTCTGCGTGCCCAGTGTGGGCTGAGAGAACCAGACCTGCCTCTGCCTGCCCAGTTCCTTCTTCTGTGCACCCAGTGTGGGTTGAGGGAGACAGATCCACCTCTGCCTGCTGTGCACCACCACCAAAAGTTCACATCCTGCAGGTGGCCAGTGTGGGCAGAGAGAACCAGCAGATCTGTCTTCACCCTCAGGGAGCTGCCACCAGAAGGCTCCTTCCTACAGGCAGCCAGCAGGAGCAGAGACACACAGCCAAGTAAGCCCTTGTGCATCCATAGGCCACCATTGGAGGCCCTTGGTTCCCTCAGGCAACCATCACCCACTAGCAGAATCAGACAAACACACTCCTATGTGTGTGCCACCACTGTGGGAGTCCCAGTGTAGATACACAGGCTGAGAGAATCAGTCCCACCTCCATGCCCCCCTGATCATCAGCAAAGCCACAGTGTAGCTGTATAGGTCTAGAGAAGCTTGCTCCCTGCCCTGATATCTCCCTGTAAATCTGGAATTAGAGGAACCCAGGTGCCTGTCTCATCCCCCTACACTGCCTAGGGGCAGCCAACATGGAAAGTGCCTGGGGTCCCACCACCAGCTTGTTGGGAGGAACCCAGGAAAATGTGAAGATGAAGGAGCAAAAGGTGAACTCAGACCTCTAGCCCACACAGAATAAGTCTGGGAGATACAGTCATGGAAGAAAATGGAAGTCACACACCTAAAATATCCGAGAGGATAGCAACTGAAGTAAGGAAACAACTTCATGAGATTGTAAAAGCAGTCAAATCAGAAATAGTGTCTCAGGTAAAAGAAGAAATCACAAACATAATGAAAGAATTGTTCAGCAGGTCTAAAGAAGACAGAGACAATAAAGAGGAGCAAAGGAAAATGATGGAAACCTTGAATGAATGTAGAAAGGAATTACAATGCATTAAACAGATTCAAAGAGAGATGCAAGAAATTAAAAATTCAATCAAAAGCTGGGAAAACTGCTTGAAAGAGACTGAAGATAGACTTTCAAACCTTGAAGACAGGTTTTCAGCTAGTGACCACAAAAGGAAAGATCTCTTAAAAATAACACAGGATCAGGAAATAACAATCCAGTGGCTGCAAGATGATGCAAAGAAGCAATAACTTAAGAGTGATAGGTGTAGGTGAACAAGCAGGTGTCAACACAAATGAAATTAAAAGGATATTCACAGAAGTAATAGAAGAAAACTTCCCAAACATGGAAAAGGATCTGGCATGCAGATAAGTGAGACATGTAGGACTCCAACTAGCCATAACCAAAGTGAATCTACACCCAGACATTTAATAATCAAGATCCCAGAAATTCAGCACAAGAATAGAATATTAAAAGCTGTTGGAGAAAAGAGATGGATCACCTATAAAGGAAAACCAATTGGAATCACAGCAGACTTATCACAATAAACCATCAAGTCAAGCAGAGTTTAAAGTGTTTCAAATCCTGAAAGAAAACAACTTCCAATCCAGATTGATCTACCCTGCAAAACTGTCTTTCAAAATTGATGGAAAAATAAGATACTTCCATGATAAAGAACAACTGAAGGAATTCATGAGTACTAAACCAACCCTACAGAGTGCTAAATGATATTCTAGAGAGAAAAATCTGACCATGCTTCCAGGAACATCAGCAGAGGAGGATCGGCAAACAAGACAGGCAATTGAATGAAGGGGAAAAGTGGAGGGCCAACAACAGGATAGCAGGGCAGAGACAAACCAATGTATGTTGGTTTTAACCATTAATATAAATGACCTCAAGTCAGCAATAAGAAGAAACACAGGGAGAGTGAATCAAGAAACAAGATCCGTCAATATACTGTACACAAGAAACACATTTAACTGGAAAAGAAATTCATAGACTGAAAATCAAAGGAGAGAAAACAATTGTTTCATGTGACAGGAGACCAAAAAAAAATAAAAAGAAAAATCAAGAGTAACTTGCCCATCAAATGCAGAATGGATAAGAAAGACATGATATTTTCATAAAGTGGAAAACTACCCAGCTATAAAGTAGAATAATCTCAAGGCTCCTATAGGTAAATGGATGCAACTGGAGATCATGTTCATGGCCAAAACAGTTTGAACTCATATGTGTGAAACCTAGTGTAAGAAGGAGTTATTGGGATCCAAAAGCAAAATAGCGGTTAGTGGCTGTGGACCAGCAAGCTGAAGCCACCCAGGGCAAGAACCATCAGCATCTCCTGAGATCCACGCCATGGAACTTAGGGTGCTCAGAAACCAAACAACCAGCTCGCCACCTGGTAAGTGGCTGTGGCCTGGCAAACTGTGGCCACCCCAGGGCGAGAATCATCAGCATCTCCTGAGATCCACACCATGTTGGAACTTAGGGCACTGGGAAACCAAGCAGCCAGCTCACTGCCCTGGTAAGTGGCTGTGAGCCTACTGTCACACGGGCTGAGATTCAAACATCCATCCCCCCCTTACCCCACCCCGTTAGCAAGTGGGAGCCAGAGATCTGAGCATCTCTTATGAGGATGACTATATGCAATATAGCAAATAAGGGGGATTTCCTTCTACCATCTCTTTGAAGGCAAATATTTTTATCACTGTTTTGCTTTGTTCTGATCAATGGTATTGCTCTATTCAATATTCTGTTTTGATAAGTTCTATAATGTTCTGTATTTCATTTGATCCTGATATAACTGACTGAAAGAACATCTATTGTGAAGAAAACGAGATATACTATGGTACCTATTACTGTTATCCTGGTAACATGCTGTGAAGTTCTGTACCAATTTCACTACATTGTCTCAATTGGCTTTGTTCCATTTGTTCTATGGTATTTTACTACTTTAAAAATTTTTTAAAATATGTTAAAAAGCAAAATAATTAATGTAAGAGCAAAGGCAAGGAAATACCTGGGAAGCAAAAGTGGAAACTACTGTCAATTTATTATTGTCTTATCTTGAACTCTTGCATTGTTTACACAATTTTGTTAAGTTTGGCTTTGTTCTGTTTTGTTTTGTTAGATTCTATGCTGTCAGAGGGTAGGGGCAGTTATTTTGAATATAATGGGATATGTTAAACTAATCATGGTTTCCTATTATATTGCTTTGAAGTCTTATAATGCTTTCATTCCTTTGATTGGTTTTATTGTTTTGTTTGATTTTATTATGTGTAATGGTATGAATAACTATTTTGAAGAAAACAAGACATTATGGTAGCCATTGCTGATTTACTATCATCTTGCTTTGAAGTCCTACCATGTTTTTGTTCTGTTTTGATTGATTCTATCCTGTTGTGGTTTGACTTTATTATGTGTGATGGTATAGACAAATCTTTTCAGGAAAATGAGATTTTTTTATTTAAAGAGAGAAAAAACAGGAAAAAGGTAGAAATATTACAGAATTTCAAGAAAAGATAAACAGTAAGAAATCACTAGTTGATAAATTACATATTGTTCTTTTAGAAATAGTTTTTCACGTTACAAAATTAAAGCTCACAAAGTAGACACTCAAGCAGTGAGAGTGCAAACAGATCTGTTCAACAATCCAACAAGAACCTAGAAATATGGTTATCTCACACACCTAAACTTACATGCAGCTATATCTTTTATAGTGCTTCCTATTTCCTCTTTTTTTACAATAGCAATTATACATTTTAAAAATTTTATTTAAAGAGAAGAAAAAAAGCAAAACAGAAAAAAGGGTAGCTACAATACAGAATTCTAAAAGAAAGAAAGAAAAAAAAAGGAAAATGACAAAAAGCCCCACTAAGAAATCAGTAGTTTATAAATTACATACTGTCATCCTGGATGTAGTTGTTCAAGTTACAAAGTTAAAGGGTACATAGTGTACATTCAAACAGTCAGACTACAAACAGTTCTGCTCAAAGATCCAGCAAAGATTCAGCAATATGGTCATCTATTTTACACACTCAAACATACATGCAGTTATATCCCTTAGAGCACTGGAAAATGAGATATTATAGTAGCCACTGGGGGCTGGGGATTTAGCTCAGTGGCATAAGCGCCTACCTAGCAAGCATGTGGTCGTGAGTTTGATCCCTGGTACCGATTTAAAAAAAAAAAGGGGCAGTGTGCTGCTTTATTTGTATAGTAGCCATTGTTTATTTCCTGTTATTTGGTTTTGAAGTCCTATAATGCTTTCATTCTTTTGAATGGTTTTATACTATATTATGTTTGATATTAATGTGTGTGAAGGTATGCTCAACTATTTTAAAGAAAAGAGACATTATGGTAGCTACTGTTGATGTCCGGTTGTCTGGTTGTGAGGTGCTGTGTTGCTTGCATTGTTCTGTTCTGATTTGCTTTGTTCTGTTCTTTTATTACCTTTAAAATAAAAATTTTTTAAAAACTTAATTGTTCTAATATAATAATAATGTCACCATGATTATTATGTTAAAATGTTATGGTGCCCTTGGTCTCAAGTCTTCTCTGTAAAATTTTGTAATTGTTATCTGTTAACATTCTGTAGGGATTAATCTTCCAAGATTTCCATAATTGGTTAGTGTCTTGGTTACTTTTCTCTTGTTGCTGACACAATACACCCAACAACCAAAATTTAGGAAGGAAAAGTTTATTTAGCTCACAGTTTGTGGAGGTTTCAGTCCATAAACAGCTGGCTCTAAGGCAGAGTGGCACAGCAGAAGGACAACTCTTCCAGGGTAGAAGCCAGCAAAACAACAAAAGCAAAGAAGGGGAGCAAGCCTCTTTTCCTCCTTTATATTCTGCACGGGCCACCACCAACCTTCTCCAGGGTGGGTGTAGCACTCAGAAAATCTCCTCTTGATGGGCCAGGGATTTAGCTCAGTGGCATAAGCACCCACCTGGCAAGTGTGAGGTTGAGAGTTTGGTCCTCAGTACAAAAAAAAAAATCTCTCACATAGGCTCAGGATGTTTACAAAGGACGGACCCTGGCTCCCTGCTGAGTTGCTTCACTTCTAAACTTCTCAAGTTGACACAGTGTATTAACTATAACGGTTATGAAATAATAACGGTTAGGAAATAATAGTCCCTTGGTCATACTAAATATTTCTAGACAACACCATAAAATTAAACCTACCAATCCCAGTGCAATACTGGGGCAAATGACCTCCTGGGTATTCAACAACTGAGGTTGAGAAATCCAAGCTAGGAAGATAACTGGCCTAAGAGGACAGCCAATGTATTTTGGCCTGGCAGTCTTATATTTGTTGAACAGTATGTCAACACCTTATTGTATTGTGAATATATCAAGAGGTTAATGTCTAGTGGGTAGCATGGGATCTTTTTTATATAGTCATGGGAATCTTGCCAAGTTTTAGAGGAAAGATAAAAGTACGTGGTTTGTCTCATTTTCATTCACTTTGAACAACTAAAGTCTATGCTCACATTCCTGCTCTATCACTCTTTCTGTTAATTAAGCACCTTGCAGAAAAGGTCCTGATCCTGAGGCAACACCCTTTTTCTGTGTGAACTTCAGTGCAATCCTCGAATACTGACCAGGTGTCTCCTGCCCTCTTGGAGTTCTCTTGGCTTTTATTCCTTGGTCTACTTGTCAGTTTTCGTGCTTTATTCCTGTCCCTCATGCCATAAGGAATTAGGGGAAATGTTGGGTGATAGTCTATCCACATTTACCTTGTAGGTTATAATTTATTAGATTCTAGTTTTGTCCAAATGCTGGGATGCTTTAATAACAACCAAAACATTGTAGCATTTAGATAGAAATAAGAGGATTATAAAAGTATCACAACTGGACAATCAGGTATAAAAAGTAAGAGTGACGGATTAATAGCAATTTCACCTTGTACAATTTGATTTTAAGAAAAATGTGGATGTTTCAGTAAATGAAGCTCATGTTTCTTCTGGATCCCAGAACCATATTTATAAATCTGTAGTTCAACTTCTCTTTGGTTTAAACGGGCTTATTGGACTAACCTGGAAAACACTGTCATTTTTACTATTTTCTACGGAGAAAATATTTTCCAATTTATGTGTTAAATAGCTAAATGGACATGAATTACAGCCATTTCTTTATGTTGGGGCTATCTGTGCAATGGTTTCTTTACAGTTGCACATAAGTTTTTACTGTAAAATGAGTTAATGTATAAGACTACTTTTGTCATAATAAAGATATCAGTGCTTTGAAAAAAATGTCTTTACCTCTTACACCTATAACCACAGCTAGACTCTGTTCCACCCAGTGGTTTCCAAAACCTATGAGTCCCAAGATGGAAAAGCAAGGGTTCTGTTAGCAGAACATCCTCCCACTGGGACACCTATCCTAAGATAATGAATTTTCACAAATATAATTTACATTTTTTTTTGCTTTTGTAGCTTGTCATAGTTTCACAGACTTACTATAATATTGGAGCTCTGTGTATGTCTATAAATGACAAAATAAAAAGAGCTTGTGCAAAAAGAACTTTTGGTGAAAAAGGTATCTGTTGGTGAAGACCCTGAAGATCTCTCCTAACAACTCTCCTTACTGTTGTTTTTCAGAAATAATGCCCCACAAGTTACCCCCAAAGGGCATGCGCCAGTGATGCAGGGACAACCTGACTTCATTTTGAGCCCAAAGTCTTTGCCCTTTTTTCCTCTGCATGGAAGTATGAGGAGCCTGTGAGGCCATACTAGCTTAGCAGCACAGGGCCCAAGGGTACTGCCTTTGAGATGTGGTAGCCGAATGTTCTCATCCCTCTGGTATCATTATGTACATGGGGACACTGAGGCCCAAAGGAGGCAGGATGGGGCCAAAACTGAGTTGTGGCCCTTCTAGCCTTCAGGGACATGAAGGTCCTCACTCCTCCTGGTGGCCTCATCTCCCACCACCATACTGGAGAAAACAGAGATGGGAAAGACAGAGTTGTTGATGAAAAGTGGCAAAATATGGGGGGAAAAAAGAGCATATGGAGTCACCCTTGTGCCAGGCCAGCCAGTCGGGGATGCCCATGAGCACAGTCAGAGGTGCTGTGGCTGAGCCCATTCCCTCTGCTGAGCCTGAGGCTTTGACACCATCCATACACCAATGACACATGGGTGACACCTGGGAACAGCTGCCTCCTATCATGGGCCTTGGGACACTGAAAACTGTCTAGCCACTTGTTCTAGCCAAAGAGATGCCCTGATTTCCTACCGTCTGCCCTCCTCCTATGGATTAAAAACTGGTGGTAAACTTGACGCTAGCTGAACTACATCAGCATGGTGCTGAGCATAGATGTCCCACCTGAGGAAAGTTGCCAGCATAAATAGAGATGTGGAGAAGGAGAAGCTATGCGTTGATGTGTTGAGGCATTGAGGCATTGTGGGTTCTCCTATGAGTTACTGTTTGAGCCATTAGGTTCTCCTGGAGAACCTCTGGTCCTC
Source organism: Hydrochoerus hydrochaeris (assembly GCA_004027455.1). Lineage (NCBI taxonomy): Eukaryota > Metazoa > Chordata > Mammalia > Rodentia > Hydrochaeridae > Hydrochoerus > Hydrochoerus hydrochaeris. Next base: position 8,223 of record PVLA01019118.1, read on the forward strand.
ACATCGAGCATTGCTTCCTGGCTCTGGAAAGGAAGACATGTGCTGCTTGGTCTCCAGGATGAACACGTCACACTGGCTTCCTGGCATGTACTCGACTGTGCTTATTGTCGGAGGAGCTCAGGGCCTCTGTGTCACTGAGGATGGCTGTGGTGCTTTTCAGGATAGCCCTGGTCTTGGTTGTGAGTGTGACTTCTCGGCTCAAGCATAGAACCTTCAATCTACCAGCACAGCTCCTTCACCCTGCTGGCATAGACTTTCTAGCTTCCACCACTGACCTTTGGGCCTTCCCAGCACGGATCTGTAAAAGAGACTGGCGTGAGTCCTTCTTGTGGGCTCTAAACCTCCAATGGCACTCATTGGAGACATTGTCATGAGCTCTGGGTCTTCATCTGGACTCATGTGGGACATTGCTGCGGGATTCAGACCCTTGGCTAAATATTCTATGTCTTTAGAGTTGTGGATAGATTTCCTACATATTCTTGTGTTAACTCTGGGTGACCATCATAAAAATAATATTATAAACTCCATGTCCTCATTCTAATTGTTCTCTGCACAACCCCTGACTACAACCCCTCCCCATCTAGCCCTTTTTCCTGTCCACCCACCCCCAAGCTAGTCTCCTGTCCCTCCCTGCCACCTGTTGCCTGCACTCCTCACACCACCCACATCTCCACCCCACCCACCCCATGACCTTTGCACCTCAGAGTATCCTTGGGGACACAGATGGCTCTGCCAGTGGTGAAGTGTCCCCACGCCACAGGTGGACCAAGCTTGCCTTTCTTCAGCCACCTGACCCCATTTGTTTACTCTCCACCTATTGGTCACCTTTCTTTTTTTTTCTCACTGTGAGCAAGGCTGGGTCTGCCCTACTCCCTGCTGTGCCCCAATACTAGCCATGCTGTTTTAGGGTGACACTATATTGGGGTGAGGCATATCAGGGTACTTGCCGTATTGGAGTGGCAGTTTATGTGATTATACCTCTGCCTCCCTTCTCTCCAGCTGGTCACCGTCAGCAGGGTCAGAAAGTGGGACTGTAGGGTGATGGAGACCACTACAAAGTGTCTCTGAGAAGGATTTAAAATTAATCATTTGGCTTTCTATGTCTGTTTGTGAGTCTGTCCCAGGCCTAAGACCCTTGTCTGGAGATAGGCAGTGGATTCATAGTAAGTGAACCTCTATGAATCACTGGTCCTGAGGCCTGCAGTGGCCTGTGATCCCCAGATGTCTCAATGGATAAGACAAGGCTACAACTGAGGACCCCTGACTCATGACCCAATTAACTAAATAGAGACTGTGGCTGTAGGCTCCACACTCCTGCTATAAATGTCAACCTAGAGATAAGATAGTTCTCATAGTTGGTATAATTTACCACTTGAGAAAGTCTTTGAACTCACTGCCAAGGTTCTGCTCAGTTGCCCACCCTTTCTTTTGCTTGAAAACCAAAGAAAAACAGGCCACCCAGAGAAGTTCTTTGACTGAGCCCCAGAGAATCTCAAATTCTGCTAGAGGGTTTTGATCCTTCTGGAACCCTAAAATCATACTACTTATTTCTTTTCTTTAAGCCTTCACTGTCCACTCGTTAGGGACGTCATGGGCCTGATCAATCTACCATAGTAGAACTGGGCCAGGTATCAGGGGTGCTGCAGGGCAGGAAACGCAGGGGCTCAACTGTTTCAAAACAATCAAATGAGTAACAGGAATTTGTCCTTTATTCTTAGGGGGGTCTCTGCTGTCACAACCATGTCAGTTGCAAAAGCCCAAGGAAGCCTGGTGGTGGTGACAGCACCATTTCTTTAGTGTGTTGAGCTGTGCACTGCTTCCATGGTACATTAGCTTTCCACCTGGAAGGTATGAGAACTATGCAGGTATCAGGATTATTCTGACCCCCTTGATCAATAACCCCAATCAGCCCATACACATTTGTTAATTAATTCTGCTCAGGAGAACTTTACTTTTGAGACAAGATCTCACTGCAGAGCTCAGGCTGACCTCAAACTCACCATGTAGCTCAGGCTGGCTGTGAGCTTGCAGTGATCCTCCTGCCTCAGCCTCTTGAGTGTTACTGTATTCTGGGGTGCTTAAGTCTCCTTCTGGAGGTGGAGGTGCTTAAGTCTCCTTCTAGGTTCTTTCTGTCCTCAGCCAAGAATTGGTCAAAACAAGCCCAAAGAGTAGCAAAGCATTACATTTATTACAGATAGGAAAAGAAACAGGCTCTGCAAAGCAAGTTTTAGTCTAGGAAAATAAGTATACTCAACAGCAAAACAGCAGGCTGCTGAGGAGGGACCCAGCAGCCTGAGCTCCTTTTGTCATTTTCCATCCTGAGGCTAAGCCACTCTATCAAAAAATCTGCTCCAGTTTTCACAAGAAGCACTGGTGCTGGGCTTTGGGAACTGTTCTGCACATGCATCCTGGGATTTTCTAGTTAGCAGCTCATGCCCATTTCCTGGGCAGTCTTGCCACGCCCTAATCTCCTGTGTGCCCATCACACCTGACAAGGAGACAGTTTTTTTTCTCCCAGTTGAAGCAGGACTCTCTTGGTTTCTCTTGCACAGAGAATTAAGTCTTAATTTTTCTGTCCCTTGATGATGGGTGAGTTCATTTTATCACCTGGGGCACTGGCTTCTCCCCACCTGCCCTGCACACAAGGTATCCACAAACCCCCTTGTGCCTGACACTACCTACATCTTGCTTTTTTAAGCCCTTTGCTCTCATCAGGCCATCTCACAGGGATGGGAATCTGGGGGATCCTCCAGTGTCACTCTGGGCTTCTGGACAGAAGATGCAGCCTCAAGGCAGATGAGGAGCTACCGGAAATAACCCAGCCTGACGGAGGACCTGCATGGTGGGTGACAGAGGGTGATGACCACACCCTTACCCACAATTCCAGGACCTCTATACCCCAGGTGGGCTGTGTTGCCATATGTGAAAGGACACATGCTGGGGAGGTAGGGAGGAGTGCCTGCCAGGCATCTGAAGTCCTGGGGGCCGTGGGGGACTGAAAGGAGGGGACAGGTCAGGCACCTTGCCGCCACCCCCAGTAGATTCAGGAAGAGGGATCAGGCCTGCCTACAGGGCAACATTAGTCTCCCCAAGTCTTTGTGGAGTTCCTTGCAATACCCAATGGGTCAATGTCTGCTCAGGTTGACGGGGGACTCTGAAGTCCGCTAATTCCAAGGAGCTACAATATCTTGAAGACATATTTTGCCAACTCACACAGAGGCAGACGTCACAGAGAAAACTACGATGCTCCCACAAGGACAATCAGATAACAGTTAATTATTCACCCAAACTGTCACCTGCCTGACTAACAAACATCTGCACTCAGAAAACTCTATTGCCTTTGTTTTTCTTCAATAAATCTGGGGGTTTGAGTCAGTTTGGAGCTTCATTCCATTCCAGTGAAGACTCCTGGTCCCCAACAAGGATACTGTCTGTCTCTCATTGTCTTCACTCATCTAACAGGGTTCACTGGCTTGAACCTACCAGGCTGGGAAGAGGGTGCTCCAGCCTGGTCTCAATGGGGGAGGGTAGCCATTCCAGGGCTGGGATTCTGATGCTAGTGGACAGGAAGTAGATTAGGCATGAAGAGGAGACTGGAAAGTCAATGCCTTTAAAATATGAATGCAATGTCCAGCCTGCTAGGAACACTGGGGAGTTACCACTGTGGGCTCAGGCCCTGGTCTAAGCAGGGATCAAGGGACCCTAGGTCTCCAGAGGTCCCAGGACCCTGCCTTTGTCTCAGTGGCCCTGCCTACGCCCTGTGTTGTGTGCAGGCATCTGGAACATACTATGCCCCACATTTTGATTTCTTCTCTATGCCTTGGGAAGCTGCAGAGAGGTCCCTGCTGTGGCCTCTGCATTGCCATTACCCTCTTATGTGTGTAATGGCAATACAATGCCCCAACGCAGCTTGTTCACAATGCCGACATATTACCAGGAAGTCATTCCTTGGTAATCTGTGACCAAGGTCCTGTCAGAGACCCTGATGTCCTCCCTGGTGCCCACATCCCACCCATAGTCTGTGCCCACCTCTGTCACTGCCACAACCACCAGCTTTCCGTGTACTCTTGCAACTGACATAGTCATGATGGCCAGAGGTCACCCTAGGAGTAAAGAACAAACAAACTCCTGGCCTCTTAACCTGCTACTTGTTTTGAGACAGCTTCTCACTTTGTAGTTCATGCTGCCCAGAACTCACCAGGCAGCCCAGGCTGACTTAACCTATTAAGTCATTAAGTATATATCTTGTGTTTTCTTCTGAGCCAACCAGAGACCTAAAACAGTTTTTGGTAAAACTTGTGACTCTTCCTAGGCCTACAAATGCCCTAGATAATTAAATGCCCAATAGGTAATTAAATGCCCAATAGGTAGAACAAATCTGGACCTTCATTTTATAAAATTCTGGGTCAAATTCTTCTCAGTTCTGAATATTAGACATGTATAGATATGTTAGAATGTAGGGAATATGTATTTTAAAACTGGCAAAACGAGGCCTGCTTGTGCATGCCTGTAATCCCAGCACTCTGAGGGACTGAGACAGGAGGACCACAACAAGCTCAAACCCACCTTGGATAGCTCAGTGACTTTGTCCCTTGGGGTGTAGCTCAGTGGGAAGCCCCTGGGTTCAATCCCAGTACAGAAACAAACAAACAAAAAATTGTCTGAGCAAAGTTTATTGGCCTTAAATTTACCCAGCCTATCTCAAGATGCAG
>PVLA01019119.1:0-12922 GCA_004027455.1 Hydrochoerus hydrochaeris
CCAAAGCTAATCCCTTACTCAAATTGCACCCAGTTTCTATCAGCTCTCACATATCAAAAAGTTTAGAAATGGGACCTCTGTGTGAGACACATCCGAAATACTGCTCTGGGGTGGAAGACCTCAGCAGCCTTAGCAGCAGTAAAGGTAGTTGTATAGCATGCTTCCTTAGGCAGATAAATATGACTTTGTTTATAATCCCACTTCTATCCTGTATAGCTGGGTATTGTAGAGATTATCCTAATATTAAAACACACTTCACTTCCCTTTGTTAGGCAGATAGGAATCTTAAAACTTTCACTTCCCTTATCATCTTCTTTGTATCCTCTGCTGAGTGCTGACTATGTGCTAGAGACTGTGCTAAGGACTTTAAATTCAGAATATTTTATTGCTAAAAAAGTGCTCAGAAATGAGTGTTATATGAAGAACTAGGTGCTTTCCTAATAGGTCCTGCCTCATTGAAATTGCTTACTGGACACTTGTATAGCATACCATTACCACAAAACTTGGAGTTAGAAGAGCTGGAGGTTAAATCCAGGTCTTTTTCATTCTAAAGTTCATGCTTTTTCATGGACAAAGTTTGGTTCTCTGTCATGTGTCAGTCAAGTTAATAATGCAGCCATGTTTCATAGCTTCATTCAATGCATGACCACAATATTTACCAACTTTTCTGCTACAAGTTTCTGCTAACTCACATCAAAGATCTCAAAGCCAGCGATGTCCAAGACCCCGATGAAGTACTGCCTGGGCTGCTTGGTGTCCAGCTGCTGGTTGATGCGGGTGACCATCCACAGGAACATCTTCTCGTAGACGGCCCTGGCCAGAGCGCCCACTGCGTTGTACACCTTCAAGGAGAGTAGTGGTTTAGTTTTTTTTTTTTTTAAATCTGGACACCATGATGAATTCTTGAATTTCCAATGGTTCAAGTGAATCAGGGAGTGTCAGTCCTGCTTACCTGCTGCACGGTCTGGCCTTTGGTGACGTACTCATTGCCAACCTTGACCCTGGGGTAGCAGAGGGCCTTGAGCAGGTCAGCAGAGTTCAGGCTCTGGAGATAGGCCGCCTTGTCCGCAACTGTGAGAATATGGTTCATTTATCCAACATGACTCGTAGTATGCAAGAGGCATGAGTTTGGATGGGCTTTTTGGTCCTATGTTCTCTTACTAAAGCCCAATGAGGGTCCATTTAGTACCTTCTGTGCCGTCCGGCTCTGCCTGCTCCTCACGCTGCTTTTGCTTGAACTTCAGGTTCCCATAATGCATCACAGCCCCTGTGAGCTTATAGATGGACACTCGTTCATCAGATGTAAAGCCCAGAATGTCAATGGCACTCTGTCAGGAGAGAGAAGACAAAAGTTAGAGAAGAAGACACTAACTTACTTAGGAGAATAGGTACTTTATCCTTAACCACACCCATGGTCAGCTATTATTGCCATTTCCCTATACAACTTACATCTGTGGCCATCAGCTCTTCTTGGTCATCAATACTGGGGACCGTGATCTCCCCTTGGCTGACAAAGGCATAGTCATAGGGGTTGGTGGTGATCAGGAGCATTTCTGGGTACAGAGAATTCAGAGGATACATTTTCCATGAGAAGATGCTAGTAGAACAGTTCACTTTTAACCTGTGAACTTAAGTATTTCTTACCAATGAGATCTGGCTTCTTATTAGACATGATCTGATAAAAAATATGGTAGCTTCTTTCAGCCTTTAGCTGGAAAGTAACTCTAGACTTTTCCAGAAGATCTGTAGTGAAAGGTAGACATGGGATTGCAGGAAAATTATAAAGTGCGCTACAGTAATTTGAGAACTTGAGCCAATAGTTAAATCTTACTGGTCCCTTGAGATTTCACTGAATGTTTCCATGAAATAGCACATATCATGACTTTATCAACACCACTGCAGCTCCTCCTGCTATCTCTAGAGAGTGAAATATGTTGGTCAAACACATATCCATTTCTCATACAGAAAAACACTGATATTTAAAATATAGCCTAGCATCTCTAACCAGGGTTAGAGATATTTAAAATATAGCCTAGCATCTCTAACCAGGGTTCTCCTGTTATTGGACAACAGAGGTGTTACTAAGAGCCATAGTTATAAATGTTCAGATGAGGAAGAAATCACATATTCTCCACCCACAGGGAATTCATTTATCAATCGCTACTGATATTTTTTTCTTTGAAAGACTTGAAATTATTCTGAGGCCAGGATTTTTCAGACAAGCCCAGCAGCTACTGGTGGTTTGTACAGAATCATGAGCTCATGCTTGAAGGGGGTGGGGAGCGCTGTGAGCTCTGGATAAGACTGGCACTAAGCACAAGCATGTCTGGCAGCAGACTGGAGTTTTATGGGCTCTACTCTCAGCAGGCACTGCAGGGTGCTCCTCCAAACCATCATTTGTCATTCTTGGATTCTGCTTAGGAGGTCCTGTTACTCACATGTTTCAATATCAGCAGAAGCCAATTTTCCTGTGGTACCAAAGTGGATCCTGATGAATTTACCCTGTCAAAAGAGACATTGTCATCCACAAATCTTGAAACACAGAAGAGTGATACAGTTGAAACTGTGTGCCTTCAGATGTGCTTTCTCTGGCATCTAAGGGGAGCGGGGACCCATCTGAGACCAAGGGACTCACGAAGCGGGAGGAGTTGTCATTCCTCACTGTCTTGGCGTTGCCAAAGGCCTCCAGGAGGGGGTTGGCACTGATGATTTGATCTTCCAGTGTCCCCTGCAAAGAGAAGAGCGATGCTCACATGGGATCCAGACTTCTGAGACACCCAGCTGAGTCCTGGTCCTCACCCAGCTTCAGACCCACCTGCACCTTGCCACTTTCCTCCTTCTTCTTGTCCCCAGTAACTGCAATTGTTGCAAAGTACTGGATGACACGTTTGGTGTTCACAGTCTTCCCTGCCCCGGATTCTCCACTGACCAACAAAACCACAGACGTATGTGAGAAATTAAGCACTGTGACAAATGAAACTATTTCTACCATCGGCATATTCTACCTCATGCCCTGTCTTTATGTACCTCTGAGAGCTGTCTAGATCTTTCTCTCCAGCCTACAAAGAGCTCCTATCATTTCTCTCCCTTGCACTGACAAGAAGTAGAGAAATGCATTCATTTTCATATCACTGTTTAAAATGTTTCAGGCTTTTTTCTAGTGTCTAAGGCCTCTGACTGAGAGGGTCCACAAAGCAGCCACTTGACAACTGTGAGGTAAATGAAACAACTAGCAAGAAAATCTGCAAACTATGCATGTGTTCTTCAGCTGCCTTTGACTACAGATGAAACTCATGTTAGGTCTTTGAAGGTACAGTGTAGACATTTTCTGAGTAGGCCCACTGACAGTGTTCACAAACAGGACTGGGGATTTAGCTCAGCAGCACAAATGCCTGCCTTACAAGAGCACAGTAGTCAGTTCGATCCCTGGTACCAAGAAAAAAAAAAAAAGAATACAGAGTTCACAAACTACTGTATTCTGAAGGCTGTATGCTGCTCTCTGCATTGTGCTGGGTTCTGGCCAAGCATTTTACATTTCCTACTTCTAGAAGAGTCCTTTGAAATTTTCAGGACTAGGTGAGCAAATGAGTATGTAATTGGGAGCATTTTTATTTTACAGTCTTAATCTATACCCTACCGTAAAATTAAAATATAACAATGTCTTGTTCCTAGATGAGTTTGCTATTGCATTATACATTAACTATTTTTCTCTCTTGGTTTATTATTTCCCCAATAAGATTAAAATACCGATAAGCATCAGAATAAAAATACATACGTGATTAAGATAGACTGATTCTCCCGATCTAGAAGAAAACATGAGCAGTCAGTATACAATCCGAATACATAAGTGTCATATTTTCCATAGAGCTTTTCAATGTATTATTATGAAGTTGTACATATTACTACTCTTAGCCCTTTGTAAAAAAAAAAAACAAACTGGCTGAAGGAGAGTTTTGTTTTTTTTTTTTTTTTTGGTCTTTTTGAGACAGGGTCTCCCTGTGCAGTTTAAGCTGGCTTTGAGCTCACTTTGTAGCCCAGGCTGGTCTTGAACTCGCAACGATCCTCCTGCCTTAGCCTCCCCAGTGCTGGGATTACAGACGTGAACCACCATGCCCAGCGACTGAAGGAGAGTTTTTATTACTGGGAAGAAGGACATAAACTATTGTCACATCTTAAGTTCCTTAAGTCACCACAGGAAGTTATCGTACTGTTTTAATTTAAAGAGAAGTATGAGGCATATCCATCCTGTAGACTTCCCTGTGGCTCTCTGTTGCTATTAAAATGCGTGTAACTGAAAAATGCATACTATGCTGAGAGTCTGGATTGTGGTTAGACAGTTTAAAATAATGCCATTCAACCCAAGGTTGAGATTTCCTTTCTAAATAGGTCAATAGGGGTCAAGTAGAGAAAACGAGTTTTTGTCTCAGTGGTCACAGAGTACAACTTTAACTATGATCAGACCTCACAAAAGTGTGGCACTGTGTTAAAGAAAGAGTGGTTAAAAGAAGGTGGCTGAAGCAAAATGAAGCTCTTTCAGGAAAGAAAAGAAGAATTTCTGTTTATATGTATATGGCTCCAAAACATCATCTTCATTCAAGGCCATTATTTTGGGGATTTACTCTGATGACTTTTAAGGTATAAGGATACTTTTAAAAGTATGTAAGTTATAAGCAATAGGAAATGGAAGCACTAAAGGATTGAAAACATATTTTTCATGTCTCGTCATACAACTTACAATCCAGTCGTTACTTAGTCTTCCTTCTAGTATTTAGATGAAGAAAGTGAAGCATGTGTTTGCATGTTAAAAGGCTTAATAGGGCTGAGGCATCAGCAAGGTGTAGTGAGATAATGCCGAGTGGAGTTGGAAGAGCTGGGTTTTATTCCCAGCATTGACAGTGTATAGCTCTCTGTGCTTTGGTCATCTCTTCTGAGCGACCAGACGGTTGGATTAAGTTATTTTTGAAGGTCTTTTGCTCTAGCATTTTGTGATTATGGATGATGAAATTATTTATATGAAAATCAATTGATCCACTCACCAGTCAGCATGAACTGATAGGCGTTGTCAGAGATGGAGAAGATGTGGGGCGGGGCCTCCTGGCGCTTTTTGCCTCTGTAGGCTGCCACCACCTCGGGGTTGTACACCGGCAGCCACTTGTAGGGGTTGACAGTGACACAGAACAGGCCGGAGTAGGTCTGCACCAATAAATAAATAAATAAGTACATGCACATATACATACGTATTTTACAAGAAATATAATTATTTAATGGGTACCTTAACCATCTACTATTTTTAAAATTAATATTATCTACCTGCATGACCACAGGGTCATGGGGAGAAAACTCACGTAGATCATCCAGGCTGCGTAACGCTCTTTGAGGTTGTAAAGCACTGCGGGCTCATTCAGGTGAGTCATCATGGCCATGTCCTCGATCTTGTCATACTTGGGAGGGTTCATGGGGAACACCTGGTCATCTTTCACTGTTACAGTCTATTCAGTGAAACAAGAGAGATCCGTCAGAATGTGCCAGCTACATAAACGCGAAGGGTGACAGTCTCATCAGAAGCACATGTTTCACTTACAGCTCCGCCTTCAGTCTTGGCTGTCACCTTCCCCCCTTCCCTGCTCTGTATTGTTGCTTTCACAAAGGACTCTTTGGCGTCCACCACAAAGACAGAGGACTTGGCATCAAAAGGCTTGTTCTGGGCCTCGATGCGTTCCTTTTCAGACTTTCGGAGGTAAGGGGCAGCCTCCCCAAAAACGGCCATCTCAGAGTCCGCACTCATGGCTGCGGGTTATTATGCAGCCCAGCTAAGGACCTTGCCTGGCAGAATAAGAAAAGAAATCATAGAAATTTTAAAACTGGAGCATTGAATTCATATTTTAAAAGATTTTTGAAGATGCACTGACCAGTTGGATGCTTAGCATTGCATTGGCTGTCACCTCCTCCCTAGCTTGGTTGTTGATGAAATGTCAGTCTGCTTGCACTGACAGGAACTCAGTCATGCATTTGGAAATAGACGGTTGCTTCTGCATCCCCTACTGTGATACTGTAGCTGCTTTCTGTGCTTTATTTGCAAATTATATATTACATATATGCATATATATATATATATATATATATATCTTTGTAAGCTTGCTATCGTCATTTATAAAGAACAAAAGCTAAGATGGCGATGTTGTCTGACTCTCCCTCATAGATGGTATCTCCCCACTGGATTAAGAGCACCCCTCTCTTAGGCATCCTTTGGATCCCTGAGCATACATGCTGGACACAGAGAAAGGTTTAGAGCTAGTTTTGTAATATAAAAAAAAAATCAGACTGTGCAGCTCCAATTTTTGGAACTGTTTTGTACATGATAAAAATTTTTTCATTATAAACTTGGGGGCTATAAAGACTGGCTAGTGTTAAAGAAAGTCAAAACGTAAGGAGATTTGCATTGTTTTGTTAAAAGTGGTTTAGTATACATCAGTTGGTTTTGTTCCATAATTTTGCTAAACTTAGCCTTTGCATTAGTTTTTGGTATTTTTCAAAGATTTATTACACTTGTTACTGACTGTATTTTATCTCTATTACTAATGTACTCATAAAAACTTCACAAAACTCTATCCTTTCAGATCCATCCATTGCCACTTTAACTTGCATTCATGAACCCTGCCAATAATTCCCATATATACTGTACAACAACAAAGGAAAGTGCACTGTTCATAAAAGTTCACTTGAGTAAACTTTTTCACATTTTTCCATTCAGACTTCAGTGACCCCAATAATAATTTAAGTGATTTGTCTCATTGAAACCATTTTTCATGCCAGGTTTAAAGTTTTTCCATTTTATAGATTATGAAACACCATGAGGATTTAGAATTTGGATCATCCTGTATATCCATTTTGATATCCCCTGCAAATCTTTCCTTTTGTGCTAAGAGATGTACTAAGGAAAATTCATATTTTCCCTCTTAATGAACAAACTCTGAAGTAGCACATCACATGTTGTAATTATTTAAAAGACAAAGCACAATGGTAGAAATAGAAAAGATGTCTGCAAAACTCTTGAAGGTTCTGGAAAAGCATTTTCATACATTGCAAAGGATGTGAGTTAATGAGACCCAGTTTGTAGAATCTTCCTCTGAATTGTTCAAGAGAAGCATGATCAGCTGTGAAATTGAAATGCTTTTATTTTTTAACCTCTCAGCCTCTTCCCAAACCACTGCCTGAAGATTTCTGGTTCTCTGTGAGGCATGACAAAAACAATCAGGATCTTACCTGTAGGGCTGAAACCTTGAAGGGGGTCGGAACTGTAAGAAAAAGAGCAAATTTCTTCTGGTTAAATTCTAGTTAACTCCCAACAATTGCACAATCCTTAGCTGAGAACCAGGAAATGAATGGAAAGACCATAACATCTAATTAAAATTGCTATGGGTTAGGGTGGTGCTTCACTGGCAGGGCTGCCAGGGTATGTGGCATGCATGCAGGAAGCCAGGTACCTCTCTGAGCCCTCACACACTCTTACCTTGAAGCTTTATGAGGAAAGACAAGTGACAGTCATTCCAAGGGTCCTTTTATAGGATCAAGTATGGAAAACACGTAACCTCCTCCTCCTTCTTAAAACATATTTGGCAAAACATGTTTTTGGCAAAGAAGATCTCCAAACCTAATTCCCCTCATATTAAAGATGTTTGGATATAATTAGAAATATTCCCTCTCACATTTGGGTTAAGTATATGAATCAATCTCCTATAAATAATCTGAGTCTCTGGCAATCTAAAAGTGACCTGCCCTTGGAATAATGTAAGGTGTTGTTTCAAAGACAGCTAAGTTCTGGAATGCCTGGACTTTGTTGCCTGCTGCTCTTCTGTTTCACCCCGTCGCCTGTGTGAAGTCTTCAAGTGTCTGCACAATTGCAATATTATACCAGGGAGAGAGTTTCTGCTCCTCAGCTGTGCATTATAAAAAGAATACTGGTTCCTCCCAAGATGATATGATACTTTTCTTGCACTTTATTGTACTTTGCAAGGATGCTTCAAAACTTAATTTTAAAACTTGCTTCACGAAGAGCTGCCAAAGATAGTGTCTTCTGTTTCTTCTGTCAGTCGCCTCTGATTCATTATCGTCTTCTCATTCCCACTTCAGACTTGCTCCAAAGTTGCACTGCCTTGCTGAGCAGAGATGTCCTCCTTCTCTCACTTAAAAAGCTCAAGCTGCTTGAGAAATGCTGTTTCGCCTACAAAGCTGAACATATGAAAATATTAAAAGCAGGACATTTCTCTGTGTCAGTATTAGCATGTATAACTTTTCTTCCATTCAATACCCCTAATGTTCATTTACTGTTTTGCTTGAAACAATACTTGAACATTGTTTTCTATTCTGATTTTTAATTTTAAAATATGCTTGTTTTATTGTCTCTGTGGCCCTGCATCTCTCTCTCTGTCAGCATTGTCTTGCCAGGACTAAACCCAGTCAACCCTGTGTTGCCCCTATTTCTGTATTATTTTATATCAACTTCAATCAATGTAGCAGACCTAGGTAGCAGACAATGTAGCAGTCTGCGTTGTGAGACCAGTGCATATGATTTTGTTACTGTGAGAGATTATCAAATTCATATTTCTACAGATAAAGCAACTCAGATCCAAAGAATAGAAGGGTTCCCCCAGATCACACAGCATTCTAGGTCCCGGTCACCTGACTCATCATCCAACATGCTTGCTGGTGATGCTCTTCTACTTGGAGGTGATTAAAGCCACTAAGAGGGATCTCCCAGGGGATGTGCATCCGAGAGGGGCTTTCCTGGCCAGCCACCAGCCCTCTGTGTCATGACAGGTACAGCATTTTGCTTTCTTACGTGTGTTTTCTTTATTAGGCACCTATAAAATGTGAGTAGGGATTCTCAGGAAGAAAGAACATTTCAGTAACGCTCTCGTTAGGATTTGATGAGAATCTGAAAACAGCCGCTGTCATTTTCTGGCAAGCTTTTCAGTAGGCAGAAAATAACACTTTGTTTGCAGTCTGTACTGCCAAGTTATGAGACCGTCTGCTTGAGCATTACTGGGTCATGCAGGAACAAAATGACAGAGGAGCCAGGACAGTAATACAGCAGCTCTACACTCTTTTTAAAGCTGGTGTGAAGGTGTGACTCCCACCTGCCTGCTAAACTGCCTCTACCTGTCTTATTCAAATCATTCTCACCTGGTGCTATTTAAGTTAGGCTAGTCTGACTTAAATGAGCTAGCATTTAGGCGATGGTGAGTTAGCATTTAGGTCTTCTTTGATGCTGTAAAGGAAGGTTATATTCTTGGCTGTATATCTTAGATGTATCTGGTTTTAAAAATCTTAATCCTCTGGGAAAACTACTGAGTAACCTGGATAGCTACCATTTCACATTTTTGTCCCACACTTGTACTTATGATCATGTGTGTATACATTTGAACAATCTACTTTGAGATTCATATTTTATTGGGACTCTTGGTATCATTTTGACCATTTATGTGACTATATAGGTCGCATAAGACCTTCCATAAAATCTGCAAACAGACTTACAGCTTATTGATACTACATTATAATATATAAAATAACATTCTCTGTGTCTCCAGACCTGATAGCAGCAATGTGTAGCTTTCACGTTGGGAGGAGGACCACTTCTGTTTCATGTTCCCCATGTCCATACTGTGGGCTTGTATATTCCGGTCTTAATGTTGAAAATATTCATGGGCAATCACAAATGCTTTGTATTTGTATTTTTTTAGTACCAGGAATTGAACTCAGGACTTTGCACTTGCTAGCCAAGCACTGGCCACTGAGCCATCGCCCCAGCCCTGCGTTTATTTTCTTGCTAACAGTTATTAAGCATGAAGAAATAATGATGCAGTTCAGTCTGAATCACTTATGTGAAAATACAGCTAATGCCATTCTCTGCAAGGACCTAGAAAATTAGGCTCATGTTAGGAGAAGCAGGAGCTTTCTAGGATTTTACTGTTCCCAGTTATCAGGAAAGGTTAGAAAGAAAAACAGCTTTCAGATTTCTATCTATCAGAACGGGCTTTCCAGGTGAGTGACACCTTTATAGTCAAAGCATTGCTGTAGACCTATAAAACAGCCATAGATACATCAATATTTCTTACTGGTAGGTTGGATGTGATTGTTTGACTGCCCTCAGATCATTCACACTTGACATCCCATGAGGAGAAAGAAAAGACAAACAAGCCTAACGATCTTATTTGCAAAGTACGCTTTGCTCTTTATTTCTTTTGCAATAGGGCAGGACAGACAAAACTGCAAAGGGAAATGACCGAAGACTTCACATTATGTGCCTTTCTGCAGCCATTCCACAGCATCAGGGCTTGATCACTCTTCACTTATGATCTTGGTGTGAACCTCTCGGCTCTTCACCCGGAGTTTGTTGACCTGGGACTCGGCAATGTCAGCCCGTTCCTCGGCCTCCTCCAGCTCGTGCTGGAGCTTGCGGAACTTGGATAGATTCGTGTTGGATTGTTCCTCCTGGGAACAAAAATGGAATTGTAAATACACCGTGTATCTTCCTAGTCTCTGCAGACATAAGGCAAGACAGGACTGGGCATATACAAATAAACACAATCTTACCATCTCCTGGATTTTGTTTATCATTTGAACTTAATTTCATGATTTGGGTCTTGATATCTCATAAATAATCACATCCCTGTTTTTGCTACCAAATCATATTAAAGGATATGTATAGCCAGAAAAGTATATATATATATATATATATATATATATATATATATATATAATTGAAGTAGAGAAAAAAATATTAAAGTCAAAATTGTATTTGTTAGAGGACAATTAAACGCTATCAAGTTAAGGATGAATTTAATGATAGGTTGGTTTTGTTTTTGTCTTTATTTTGGTACTGGGGGTAATGGTGATTGAACTCACAACCTTGTGCTTGCCAGGCAGGCACTTATGCCACTGAGCTAAATCCCCAGCCCCATAACAACAGTTTTAAAAAATAAAATAAATTTTGGGTTTTATTATGCATTATTTTGCCACAAATTCACTACATTTTCCCTCCAGTTTTGTATGTAACAATGATTCCCTAAGAGTTCCAACACTGTAAGAATTAAGCCTGTTTAATTACTGACAGGAAACTCCTTTAATAAAGGAGCAGTTTTACTACTGTTTATCCATGTTGTAAGAATCCTCGTGTGTGCAACTACCCTTCTTGTCTTCTCCATGTCTTCTCTTGGACAGATTCTGGTATGAGGGTTATGTGAGCTTCTTAAGATGGTCTGGAAAGCTCTCCATCTTTTCCCATGCTCTTGAACAGTTTACATAGCTGGGGGATTATCTGTTCCTTGAAATTTTAAAAGACCTGTCTGGAGCTGGTTCCATTTTCAGAGGTAATTCTTAAATATCATATTCATACAGTTTGTTAATTGTTATTCTCCTAGAAAAACCAGTTTGTTTTGGGTTTCAACTTTTCAGATAGGATTATCTGTTATATTAAAAAACAATCCTCTGTGAAAATGGCTTATTATCTTTCTCGTTTCTAATGTGGAGAGTTTGTAATTTCTCTCATTTTTTTCCTTGATTAAACTAGTGATGCTGGGTAATTTTATTAAATCCCCACAAGTTATCAGATACTATTGAAATAATCAAATTAGAAAATAGTATACTTAACAGATTTATGCATTTACTTTTAACAGTGTTTCTTCCATTTGTCATTTTTATGTGTAATTTCTGGAGTAGACTGTAGATTATTCATTCATTTTTATTTTTGATTCATAATGAAAACACATAATGCAATTAGTCTCCCAGTACACTTTGAGTAGATTCTACAGATTTATAAAAGTGGTAACTTCCTTGAAATTTTATTTATAATTAATTCATTATTCAATAATCATGATTTTTGTTTCTCATTTAAGCCAAGAATTATTTAAGAAAGCTTGTTTTTCAACATTTAAGTAACTGAGCAGTTTTTAATATTTTGTCATTTTACAATTTTATCACCACTATCTCAGAGAATATAGCCTGCATTAGTTCTGCTTTTCTTTGGGATTTCTTGTGGACTAAAAGTTTATTTTTAAACTTTTCTTTCCCCCCAGTACCAGGGATTGAACTCATGGCTGCGCGCTTGTAAGGCAGGTTCTTATGCTGCTGAGCTAAATCCCCAGCCCCTAAAAGTTTATTTTTAAACTCAAGTCACAGATATCATGAGTGACAAGCAATTAGTACAAAAATATACAGAAGTTTTAAGTAAACTGTCTTCTATAAGACAGAAAGAGGTGATGAATCTAATTACATATTAGCTTTTCTTAATTCAAGGATTTCACTCCTCCCTTTTATCTTAAGGATACTTACGGCCTCCTCAGCTTGTCTCTTGTAAGATTTTACTTTTGCCTGAAGTTTATCTACCAAATCCTGGAGCCTGAGGATATTTTTCCGATCTTCTTCCGTCTGGAGGATTATAAAAAGCAGAGGGTCTTACTTCTGAAGTACACGACTACTACATCAGCGCAGGCAGTATCTCACGTATATTTGGGAAGGTGCTTAGCTGCTAAAAACCACCGCCATACCTGGTAAGTGAGTTCCTTCACTCGCCTCTCGTGTTTGCGCAGGCCTTTGACGGCCTCGGCATTGCGTTTCTGCTCACTCTCCACCTCGCCTTCCAGCTCACGCACCTGCGCACAGGTAGGTTCTTAAGAGCTTTGTCCAGTCGGGCTGGAAGCAGATGTAAGTAAATGGAGCTGGGACACCCACCCTGGCCTCCAGCTTCTGGATCTGCTTCTTGCCGCCCTTCAGCGCCAGCTGCTCGGCCTCGTCCAGGCGGAGCTGCAGGTCCTTCACCGTCTGCTCCAGGTTCTTCTTCATGCGCTCCAGGTGGGCGCTCGTGTCCTGTTCCTTCTTCAGCTCCTCGGCCATCATGGCGGCCTGGCAAGCAGGTCACAGAGTC
>PVLA01019120.1:0-12943 GCA_004027455.1 Hydrochoerus hydrochaeris
AAGATCATCCTCTTTTATAGCTGAGCAATATTCCATTGTATAAAAATGCCACATCATTTTCATCCACTCTGCAGTTGATGGGCATCTTGATTGCTTCCAGGAATTATCTATCTCAAATTGTGCAGCTATGAACATGGGTGCACATATATCACTGTGATATGAACTTTACAGTTCTTCAGGGAAAATACCCAGGAGGGGAGGGAATAGCTGGATTGAATGGAACTTCCAACCATAGTCTTCTGAGAATTCTCCATATGGATTTCCATAAAGGATGCACCAGTCTACATTCCGACCAACAGTGGAACAGTGTTCCTTTTGCCCCACAGCCTTGACAACATTTGTTATCAGTTGATTTCTTGCTGGCATCTATTCTTTCCGGAGTAAGGTGGAATCTCAATGCTGTTTTAATTTGCATATCTCGAATGACCAGTTGACCAGTGATGGTGAACATTTCCTGATGTATTTATTTACTATTTGTATATCTTTTTCTGAGAACTTTGTGTTCATCTCAGATGGCCATTTTTGGAGAGGGTCTTTGAATTTGGGAGGCTTGATGTTTTTCAATTCTTTATATGTTCTGCACACAAGTCCTTTATCTGAGGGGTTGCTGGTTCAAATTTTTTCCCACTCTATTGGTTTTCTTTTCACTCTGTTGGTGAATTCCGTTGAAGTGAAGAAACTTTTCAATAACAGGAGATCCCATTTGTTGATTTTTTGATGTGCTTGCCGTGCAGATTGCATTTTGTTCATGAATTCTCTGCCTACTCTTATATCTCCAAGACGTCTACCTACCTTGTCTTCCAGTAGATTTAGTGTTTCTGTTTTAATATTGACGTCTTTGATCCATTTAGACTTTATTTTTGATGTGCTTGCCGTGCAGATTGCATTTTGTTCATGAATTCTCTGCCTACTCTTATATCTCCAAGACGTCTACCTACCTTGTCTTCCAGTAGATTTAGTGTTTCTGTTTTAATATTGACGTCTTTGATCCATTTAGACTTTATTTTGTGCAGGGTGATATGCATGGATCTAGTTTCAGTCTTCGGCATGTAGAGAGCCAATTTTTCCAACACCATTTATTAAAGAGACTATCCTTCCAGTTGACGTATTTAGCCCCTTTGTCAAATAATAGGTAGCTGAGTGTCTTTGTAGTTGTGCTTGCATCTTCTAATCTGTTCCATTGATCCTCAGGTCTATTTCTTTGACAGTACCAAGCTGATTTTATCACTGTGGCATTATAGTATTGCTTCAAGTCAGGAATTGAGATGCCTCCCGCCTTGCTTTTGTTTCCTAGAATTGCCTTTGCTATTCTAGGTTTCTTCTGTTTCCAAATGAATTTTAGTAGTGTGTTCTCTAGATTTGTGAGGTCTGTCGATGGTATTTTGATTGGGATTGCATTAAATCTGTATAACAGTTTTGGGAGTATGGCAATTTTCACAATGTTGGTTCTTCCTAACCAAGAGCAAGGAATGTCCTTCCAATTTCTAATATCCTTTTCAATCTCCTTTTTCAGCATAGCATAATTTTCAGCAGAAAGGTCTTTCACATTTTTAGTTAGGTTGATTCCTAAGTATTTCACTTTTTTTCATGTTATTGTGAAAGGACAATATTTCCATAATTTCTCTCTCAGTGATTTTTTGCTTGTGTACAGGAATGCTATCGATTTTTGAGCATTGATTTTGTATCCAGCTACAGTCCTGAACTTGTTTATTACCTCTAGCAATCTTTTAATGAAGTTTTTTTGGGTCTTTATATAGACTATCATGTCTCCTGCAAATAATGATAATTTAACTTCTTCCTTTCCTATCTTTACTCCATTTATTTCTCTCTCTTGTCTGATTGTCCTGGCTAGTTTTTCCAGAACTATGTTGAAAAGGAGTGGTGAGAGTGGACATCGTTGTCTTGTTCATGATTTTAAAGTGAAAGCTTTCAGTTTTTGTCCATATAGTATGATGTTGGCTGTTGGTTTGTCATAGATGGCCTTTATAAGGTTGAGGTAGGCACTGTGTATCGTGAGTTTCTGAAGTGTTTTTATCATGAATATGTGTTGGACTTTGTCAAAAGATTTTTCTGCATCTATTGAGATGACCATGTGGTGTTTGTTTTTGGCTCTGTTGATGTCATGTGTTACATTTATTGATTTGTGTATGTTAAACCATCCCTGCATTCCTGGAGTGAAACCCACTTGGTCATGATGTACAATCTTCTTGATGATTTGCTGCATTCTATTTGCCAGTATTTTGCTGAGAATCTTTGCATCAATGTTCACTAGTGAGATTGCCCTATAGTTCTCTTTTTTCATTGGATCTTTCTCTGCTTTTGGTATCAGTAAAATACTTGCCTTTAGGAATGATTTAGTAAGGATTGAATTTTTCTCAATTTCATTGAAGAGTTTAAGGAGTAATGGCATCAAATCTTCTCTAAATTTCTTGTAGAATTCAGCTGTGAATCAATCCAGACCTGGGCTCTTCTTTTTTGGTAAGATTTAATTACATTTTCAATTTCAATAGCTGATATTGGGTTGTTCAAAATTGCTATATCTTCTTGGTTGAGCTTTGGTAGTTCATATGTTTCTAGAAATCTGTCCATTTCCTCTGTGTTTTCCACTCTATTGGAGTAGAGATTTTCAAAGTAGGTTTTCCTCATCTTTTGAATTTCCATGGGATCTGTAATAATTTCTCCCTTTACTGTTCTTATTGCATGAATTTGAGTTATTTCTTTCTTTCTCTTGATAAGGTTAGCTAGGGGTTTGTCAATTTTGCTTATTCTCTCAAAAACCAGCTTTTTGATTCATTCTTTGTATTGTTTTTTTAGTTTGAATTCCATTGATTTCTGCTCTAATCTTTATAATTTCCTCTCTTCTATGAGCTTTCGTTTATCTTTCTCTTCTTTTTCTAGAAGCTTGAGATGGAGCATTAGTTTGTTTATTTGTGGTCATTCTGTTTTCTTGATAAGACAGTTTATTGCTATATATTTCCCTCATAAGACTGCTTTCATTGCATTCCACAGATTATGGTATGTTTTTTCTATATTTTCATTGAATTGTAGGTATTGTTTTATTTCTTCTTTAATTTCATCTGTAGCCCACTGGTTGTTCAAAAGGCTGTTATTTAATTTCCATGTATTTATGCAGGTTTTACAATTTCTTTTCCATTAATTTCCAATTTCATTGCACTATGGTCAGATACTATGCATGGTATGATTTCAATACCTTAGCAATTACTTAAGAATATTTTATGGGATAATATATGGTCTATTTTGGAAAATATCCCATGTGCAGTAGAGAAGAATGTGTATTCTGATGTGGTTGGGTGGACCACTCTTTAAATATCTACTAAGTTCAATTGTTCACAGGTATGATTCAGTTCTGTTATTTTTTTGCTGACTTTTTGTCTAGTTGATCTATGTCTTTGTGACAATGGGATGTTAAGATCTCCTGTTATAATTGTGTTCTTGTGTATTTGTTTTTTCATGTCCATTAGTATCTGTCTTATATAGTTGGGTTCTCCTGCCTTTGGCACGTATATTTTTATAGTTGTTAGTTCTTCCTCTTGGATTTTACCACTAACAAGTATGTAGTGACCTTCTCTATCTCTTTTAATCATTTTAGTTTGGAAGTTCACGTTGTCTGCAAATAGAATAGCTACCCCTCCTTTTTTCTGGGTTCCTGTTGCTGGAATACTGTTTTCCATTCTTTGACTTTTAATCAATTAGTGTCCTTTTGAATGAGATGTTTCTTGTATACAGCATATTGTGGGATCCTGTTTCTTGACCCATTCTGTCAATCTATTTCTTTGTATAGGTGATTTGAGGCCATTTATATTTATGGATAACACTGATATGTACTGGCTCGACTTTGTCATGTTATGATCCAGTTGTTTGTTTCTGCTTTTCCTCTTATTTAATTGCTTATCTTACCTGGTAGTTTCTTTCTGTTGTTGTCTTGGGGATTGTGGTGATTTTTATCTCTGTCTAGTATGTCTTTCAGTACTCTATCTAGGGTTGGTTTGGTGGACATGAATTTCTTCAGTTGTTTTCATCATGGAAGTATCTTGTTTCTCCATTAAATTTGAATGAAATTTTTGCTGGTTATATCAGTCTCGGTTGAACATTGTTTTCTTTCAGGGCTTGAAATGCCTTACTCCAAGCTCTTCTTGACTTGAGGGTTTGTGCTGAAAAGTCTGCCATGATTCTCTTGGGCTTTCCTTGATAGGTGAGTTGTTTCTTTTCTCTGACTTTTTAATATTTTGTTTTTATGCTGTATGTCTGAGATCTTAATTATTATGATTCTGGGTGTGGATTTATGTTGATTGTGACTGTTTGGTGTTCTATATGCCTCACTTATCTGCATATCAGATTCTTCCCCATGTTTGGGAAATTTTCTGCTATTACATCTATAAATACTTTGCGCATGTCATTTACCTGGACTCCTGTATCTTCGCTAATGTGCATTATTCTTATATTGTTGCTCTTGGCATCATTATGAAGCTTCTGGATTGTCATTTCATGCTGCTTTGTTATTTTTAAAAGTTCTATTCTTTTCTGATCACTAACTGTGATCCTACCCTCAAGGTCTGAAATCCTATCCTCAGCTTCCTTTACGCAGTTTTGCACGCTTTCAATTGAATTTTTTGTTTCTTGGATGTCTGTTTGAGTTAGTTTCATGAATTCTGCTTGTTTTCTACATTGTTCTTTCAAAGTTTCAATCAGTTTCCCATGCTCATGTACTTTTTTCTCTATTCCTTCTTTAGCTGCATTCAACAACTCTTTACTATAGCTGTTATTTCTATCTTTACATAGGAGACTATATCTAATTTGATTTCCTCTATAGCCTGATGCAGTTGTTTTTTTTATTTCACTCACTATGTTTTCAGAGATTCCCAGTGTGTTACTTTTGGGGTCCTCTGTTTCAATGTCTCCTATACTTTCTTCTGATGAACTATATGTTTGAGACTGCATTTTGTTTTTTCATTTTGTCATTTTCACTCTGCCTGGTGTTTTCTATGTGTAGGAGGGGATCCCACACACCCTTTAAAGACACACAAAAGTCTTATAGTTAGTTGGAGGGGTTTTTACTATTGTCCCTAATTATCCCCTGTACATTTCTATTTTAGGGGTATACTCACCACATTGATACAGTCAATCTGCTGTAGTCCAAAGTTTGCCGACTAGGAGCTATATTCCAAATTTTCTCATATTAACTGGATACTGCTGAGATTTTCTAATGTTCCAGGTGGGAGGGTGGGCCCATCTGTCACAATCCAGGGCAGTTTTCACTCTTGGGAGGGCCTCCTCAATGTTTCTAGTGGCAGGGTGGGCCCTTGGTGGAGTTTCTGGGGATCCTATGCCTGAGCCCAGCTTGAGCTGAGTTCCTGGTGGCAGGGCAGACCCTTGGTGGAGTTTCCAGGGAGCTTACACCTGAGCAGGGCCTGCACTGAGTTCCTAATGGCAGGGCGGGCCCTTGGTGGAGTTTCTGTGGAGCCTACCCCTGAGTCTGGCTTGAGCTAAGTTCCCAGTGGCAGGACGGGCCTTTGGTGGAGTTCCTGGGGAGCCTACACCTGAGGCCAGCTTGAGCTGAGTTCCCAGTGGCAGCGCACACTCCTGGTGGAGTTTCCAGGGAGCTTACCCCTGAGACGGGCCTGCGCTGAGTTCCTGGTGGCAGGGTGGGCCACTGTGTAGTTTTAAATTGGATTATGAAAAATTTCTGAAGGTGGCTGATTGTGATGATTATGTAACCATATGAATGTAATTAATGCCAATGTACTGTGAACCTTATATGACAAAAACAGCATATTTTATCTATTGTGGGTTTTCCTACCATAGAAAGGACAAGTGCATGGGCTTAAATTGATAACCCTAATATACAATTACATTCATAAACCATTTTAATATACTTTATAAAGTTATGAATAATTGCAAAGTTAAGTTTTTAAGTGCTCCCATTTTCATTATGAGTACACACATCTTGTATACTGTGAAACTTATTTTGTACTGACTTGTTTACAAAACTACCTCTTGTTTCTTTTTCTTCACCTTCATAAGTCAAACTTCACCTTCATAACTCATAACACAGAAACTCATATGTTCACACAATGAACTACTTAAGTGTAGGAATTATATCTTCATTACTTGGCTCTTTGATATGTGAGAGATACTCAGTAAATATATGTAAGAGGTAAACTTAGTCATTTGTGATCATTTTAAATAGCTTCTTTTCATTTCTACCATGAAGCTATATACTCACATATCTCACACTTTATGTCTAAAATAAGAAAGAATAAATAACTTTGAAATTCATTCTCATGGAGTGTTTAAGTTTTCAATGTGGAAGAAAAGGAGAAGATGAATCATAATAATACTAAAAAGAGAAAACTGAATGAGATGAAAAATTAACTTAGGTTGACATAGAAATAAGTAATTACTCACATGTAATTAAGAGAAGAAACAGTCCAGAACAGCAAAGGTGATAAACCAAAGAATAAATAGCATAAAGTGACCCTAACCAAATATCACTTCTCCAAAAGTGCCAGGGCTGTATGATTCAGTATAATCTGCAACTCAACTCACTTCTTCCACCTACCCTACTTAGCTTTCTAATCTCTAGAAATTTTACTATGGGGAAAAAACCTCCTGCCCAGAGAAACCTCCTTATCCAGTGACATTTCACTTAGTAACAAATTCCGAGGATCTTTCTCTTGATGGTCTTTAGAAATGAGTCATGAGCTCTTCAAACATTTTGCTTCCTCAATTTTTCATTTACATAAAATCAGCCTCTTTGATTAATCATCTTTTTGTCTTTATCTGCATTTTTTTTCTTTCCTTAGTAGAGTCACATGTAACCCTAACACAACCCTCTAATCCTAACCCTAAGTCTGTCCCTCTCTGTCTCCAAACCAAGTGAGTGCCCAAATCTCATCAGTCCTCTTCCTCTCAGGTGGCTCACTGAGAAAAGAACCCAGCAGAAGAAGATCAAAGTGTGGCTGGGGATCTGAAAGGAGAGCAAGGAGTGAGTAGGCCCCTAGAATAATATGGGCTGTATTTCTTTGAGCAGGGGTTCTTGGTGGGCTGCTGGGCTTTGAAGGAAGAATGGGAGTTCTCCAGGCAGTGTTCCTAGCCTAAGAGTGAGCAGGATTCCCCTCCAGTAAGTGGTGAAGAAGGAGGATGAGGAAGTCCTCCCCAATCATGAGGAACACACGTGGTATGTGGGCAAGAACAACTGCAAGCAGGCCAGGGGCATGCTAGGCTGTCTCCTGGCTACCTCCAGTTGTCCTGTATCAGGGGAGTGTGGTAGTTCTTTTCAGAAGCTTTAGGGCATCTTCACCCTCCCAGGTGCCCCCATACTCATCTGAGCATCCTTTCACATGGGCAGCCCAAATGCCTTTGGCTATTTCTGCCAGGGGCTGACATGGGCCATCCTGAGGTTTGAGGAGACTGCCCCCAAGGCAGAGCCCACCAATTGGGCTAGGCTGGGCTCTGCTCTGCTTTGCATGACATGACTTGACCGTAGCCATGTGAGTGGGTTCTTGCCCTGTGGCCAGCAGGGGCTGAACACAGGACTGCAAAAGGGGAAAACAACAGAAAGGCTGGACCCATGTGGGCAAGTGGCCAGGAAACCTTGGGGTTAGTGCCCAGATCAGAGAGGCTCTGCTCCATGGTACACCAATCTCCTGTGCAGCATTTCCATTTATGGAGTCAGGACTCAACACTTATGGGACCCTGGAGCAGCCAGGGGTCCAGGCAGGCCAGAGCATGAGTAGTATTTAGCACTGGGCCAGTGCCCCCCTCCCCTGATGATCCATGCAGTGGACCCCAGCTCCTAGGATGTGGAATGCTGATCCCTGGGTAAAGGCACACCTGTGAAATGGGAGGCAGGTGGTCTTTGGTGCTCATGGTAGCATCACCAATGCCTCAGTTTGCCCACCTTTAGAATGTTCAGGGCCAGGATCAGGGAGCCATGTAATCCTGGTGCCCCATGAATGCAGCTCCAGCCAAGTACTGGACCACTCCAAGGGTGTCATCTCCTGTGGCCTCACCTATCCCTTCCTGTGCCAGGACACAGCCTGCACCCCTCCTTGCCCTGGGGGATGCAAAACTTACAGGCATATCCTGGTAAAGTGGGTGCACTGCCCTCACAAGGGCCAGGACCTGGGGATCTTATGCTACATCTGTGCCCTCTCTTTCCCTGGCTGGCCTCCTGGCAGGCTCTTCCCAAAAATCTCCTCTGCTTAAGCACATGAGCAGGGGTGCTCCAAGTGAGTCAGCCATGGACAGCCCAGCTGTCCTCATGTCCCTTTGCTTGAAGCCACCTGCAGGATTTGCAGGCATATTGTTCCTTTGGGTCTCCTTCCCTATCCCTTTCTTGCCTGCAGTGCCCCTCCCTGCACAGCCAGTCTGCAAAATACTCAGAGTAACCCCAGTTTCACCCCACCCAGTCTGAGCTTAATAGGCCATATATCTGCTATATTCTGACATCTCTCTGGGCTTGGGACCGGGTGGATCCAGATTCCAGTCCTGGCTACTTCCTGGCCAGATCTATGCTCCTTGTCTGAATCTGTTTCTCCATTGCCATCAGGACAGATAAATAGCTGGTTTACCAACCCTGAGGGGTGCCATAAAGGACAGCTTCTTGGCAGGTCTCCTCACAACCACCCAGGGAATGCTGATAACCCATTATAAAGCTGTGGAAAATGAGACCCAGAGCACAGCAGACACTGGCTCAGAGCTCACCTAGCTACTCCTATCTCTGACCAGGAATTGGAGCCCTGTCCATGCTGAACAAGGCTGGAGCCTTCCTGAATGGATCCCATCCTGTCCTCCCTGGGAGGCTGACAAAAAGGATAGGTAGATAAAGTGATGAATAAGTTAAGTTCTTTGATTCAATCATCCCATGGCAAAAATAATAGAATCA
Organism: Hydrochoerus hydrochaeris; assembly: GCA_004027455.1. NCBI lineage: Eukaryota > Metazoa > Chordata > Mammalia > Rodentia > Hydrochaeridae > Hydrochoerus > Hydrochoerus hydrochaeris. The sequence continues at coordinate 8,909 of PVLA01019120.1, forward strand.
ATGTGAACTGACTCAAAAGAGCCTTCTGTTTGTAAAGCTCTATTTGAGTCATGTGAAACATGGCAGCAAGCTTCACTTGGGCCTGAATTTCAGTCTGGAATTATGGAAGATGGAGCTGTTTTGTGCACCATGAGGAAGCAAGTGGTTAAAAGAGTACCTGGATATTAGGTATGAAATTTTATAAATTTTCTCAGATACCATAACAGCTAGGAACTCTGGTGTCCTAGGAACTCTTTTGCCCAATGGCTATATATATATATATATATATATATATATATATATATATCAATCATTATTTGCATACTGGATAGCCTCTGAGTTGTAAAATTTCTGACCAGCAGGCCTCCTGGTAGGAAGTTTAATTTGGCATATGTGTCCTTCCAAGCTTAAATTTGTTTCCCACAATGTAATCACATTAGCCAGACAATGTAATAATGAAACCTGAAATGTTCCAAGAGGCCACTAAATAGAGTAAGTACCCACAGATATTTGTATAAAAATGTTAAGCCAATTGTCATAGTTTAGAAATGTTCACTGTCACTGATCCAGAGAAGGAAAAGAACCAATGGTACAGCGTAAAAGTTCTTGCATAAATTCAAGCCCTGCATGGTGGTGTTTCCCATGAAATTTCTTAGAGTGAAGCCTTCTGCAGTTTTGGAACCTGGTTACAAAATACCATAGGACACTTAACACACATTGTTCTTGTTTTGTACATTTGCAACTTTAGCTTAGATTGACTTAAAGGAAAGTCAACTTTTTTACAAAATGAAATCATTTGTTGTAGTTTCTCTAGAGTGGTGTTTTTGAAATGGACTGAAATATAACTAAGGGTGAAATTTTCTTTCTTTCTCAAAGAAAGTTTCACGAAGCACTGTTTGTTTTTACTACTAAAACATACCTTAGCACTACATTTTCTTATCTTTTCATTTGTTTCCTAGACTACCTTAGCCTAAATATTCCATTACATTGTATTAACAAATCATGAAAAGTTGTTATGATCCAATAATATGCATTACAAACATATCACTTTCCCACAATTCTAAAGTTTAAAAAAAATGTTAAGTCAAACCATTGTAGACTGAGAACATCTATAATTGCTGAATGAACTATGGTGAATTTACATGTGTATAAATGCAGGATTTGGGTTTATCTTGTTTACTTACACAATTTGAAAGTTACCTAAATAATTTGATGAGGAAAATGTGAAATTAGATGACCTCACATTGTACCTGGAATTTGAAATTTTATGTTCCTGTACTTCTCTTAAAAGTATTTTCTCATTGTTTTCTTTTCTTCATTTTTTTTCCTTTATCATAGCTGACACAATTTGTGCTGCATACACTGAATCGTTAAGAAACCATAGAATATTGCAGATGAACTAGAGTTCTATGAAGAGCTATAAATATATTTCCTTTAAAGTTCAATGATGACTGAACACTTCATTTTCTTTTGGCTTTGGGCTTGGCTTGTTCTTCTTTTTCACCTCAAACATGTTGAATTTCTTATAGAAGAGAAACCATGTGGTATTATCCTGCATGTCTAATTTATTTCACTTATCAGTCATTTTATGAAATCAAGTTGCATCCATTTCCATACAAATTACACAAAATGGTCATTCTTTATGAATTAGCAGAAATCCATGGTGTTTATGTCACACAATTTATTTCACATTTATCTGTCTATGAGCATGTAGGTTTCTCTTGTAATTTAGCTATTATGAGTTGTGTTGCTATAAATGTAGATATGCATGTATCAGTTTAATATATTTAAGAGTCTTTAACTCTTTCAGAAAACCACTCAGAAGATACATACCTTGGTCAAGTGGAATTTTTATTTTAGTTTTTAAGAAATCTCCATAATGCTCTCCATAGAAGTTGACTATTTTACATTCTCCACAATAATGTAGAAGAGTTCACATTCTCCTACAAATTCTCCAGTATTTTTTGTGCTCAAATTCTTGACGATTGCCATTCTTTTTAGTAAGATGGAATTGCAGTGATGTTTGACTTCATTTTTGTGACCCATATTTTGGAAGTTATGTCATTTTATAGCCGCTTCTGTCCCTTGGATCAAAACAGGTTTTTGATTAATTTAGCGACCAGGAACTGTTTTTAATTGCCAAACAAAGTCATGTATAAACAAAACATTTAAAATTAAGAGGTTTTTGATTTAGCCCTGATGCTACATATCTTTAAACAGAGATTTAAGAATTAGAGTTCCATGTCTTTGCCTCTTACATGAAGCAACTGAACAACCTGGCATCCAATGTCTCTACAATCTCTAAAGCCACTGTTTATGATTCAGTCATTTTACTTATCATGTCACAAGGTTTTTAAACAATTTTGGTATCCTGGTGAAATATACAGCCAGAACAAAGATTTGAGAAAACTAGTATCATAATGGACAATGTTGAAAAATAAGGACCCATCAAGAAAACTTCATGTTTTCATTCCAGACACATCTTTTTGAGAGTAAAGAATCAAGTTTTAGTTTTCATAGTGTCCCCTCCCTCCGACCTATCTTGGCACTTTTCTTGTAATAAGTGAGTGATAAATACAGATGCTTCTCAACTTACAATGAAGTTATACTCCAATAAAACCTGTGATTAGGTTGAAAATTTAATAAACTGAAAATACATTTAATAAATCTAATTTGCAGAGAATCCTAGCTTCACAAAAAAGTATGTGGCTGGCTGGAAGAAATGTCCCATGTTTGTTGCTGGCATTGCTTCAGAATAATGAATTCTATGTGGCTATCTTGAGATTAGATAAAAATTCAAAATTTGAAGAAGAGTTTCTACTGCAAATATATCAATTTCCCACCATTCTAAAATTTTAAAACATGTTAAGTCAAACCATTGTAGACTGAGATCTTCTATAATTGCTGAATGAAATATGGTGAATTTACATGTGGTAGAAATAAAGGATTTGGGATTATCTTGTTCACTTAGTCTTAAATTTAAAACTGGTGGTCAATTTAACTCAAGCTGGATTATGTCAGCATGGTACTCAGCATAGTTGTTTCATCTGAGGAAAGTTGCCAGTATAAATGGAGACGTGGAGAAGGAGAAGCTATTCACATTACTCCATTAATGCATTAGTGCATGAGGCATTGTGGATTCCCCTACGTGTTGCTGTCTGAGTTGTTGGTTTTCCTGGAGTAGCTCTTGTCTTAACATTAAGCACTGCTTCCTGGCTCTGGAATAGAAGACGTGTGCCACTTGGTCTGCAGGATAACTCATCATGCTGGCTTCCTGGCATGCACTCAACTGTGCTTATCATCAGAGGACCTTGGGGCAAGTCACCCTCCACAGCAGAGGTCTCTGCTGTGGAGTTCCCTGTTCCAGTGCCAGATGTTGGGGTTCTGCAAGAAAGGGAAAGTAAAGGGTCACACACACTATGCATCAACACAATGGCTGCCGCCCATCCAGCCTAACCAATTAGCTTTTTTAAAAATTATTTTTTTATTTTAAAGAGAATAAAACAAAAGAGGACAGATACAAGCTGATCAGAACAGAACAATGTAAGCAACACAGCACTTTCCAACAAGACAATTGGATATTAACAGTTGCTATCATAATGTCTTTCTTTGCAATAGTTGAGCTTAGCTTTACACACAATAATGTCAAACATAATAAAATAGAATAAAACCCTCAATAGAATGAAAGTATTGCAAGCCATTTTGAACCAAATAACCAAAGCTGAAGGATAGCTGCTATTTTATCTCATTTTCCTTAAAAACTTTGTTTATACTATCATACATATTAAAATCAAATAAGATACAATGTGATAGAACCAATGTTAATAGAAAAACAAGAGCAGGGTAGGACTTCAGAACAAGATGATATTAAATAAACAATGGCTGCCATATGGTCTCCTTCAAAGTAACTATTCATACCATCACATATATTAAGATCAAACAAAACAGAATAAAACCATTCCTACCAATGAATGAAAACATAAGACTTCAAAGTAATATAATGGTGAACCTTGATTACCATAAAATCTTCTGTACTCTTACCATTTCTTACAGTAG
>PVLA01019121.1:0-12941 GCA_004027455.1 Hydrochoerus hydrochaeris
GAGTCCTTGACCTAAGACAGGCGCTGTCCTCACAGGAACTGCCATACTCCCATAAGTGATAAGGGAAACAATGTAGGGAGCGGCATAATAGCCTCACACATCTCTTCCTCCTGCAGGCATCCAGGTGCATCGGCTTACATTTCCCAAGCTAACTAAGTAACAAGATTGAGATGTTACAAAGGTGAAAAGAGTTAATTAACTCCTATTGCTTGGGATTGTCCCTGCCTGGCCCTAAGCCTGGGGTGCTTCCTGCTTGGGGCTGGGGGTTGCTGCCAAAGGTTAGCAAATATATATTCCAGCTTCTAAAAAATAAAGCGGATTCAGATTCACTCACAGACTGGTGTGCAGTGTCTTCTGTCTCTCACTCGCCGACTCCCTGTCCACCTTTGGGAAACCCTAGCCCTGCCGCAGCTGGACTCCGGCACCTCTCCAAAACGTGCAGGCTGAAGATCTTCACATGCATAAAGCTGGTGTGGTGGTGCACACCTGTCATTCTAGCACTCTGGGAGGCTGAGACAGAAGGATCACAAGTTCAAGCCCAACCTGGGCAACTGAACCAAACCAAATTTTGTTCTCAAAATTTTAGAAAAAGGTGCTGGCGATGTAACTCAGTGCAAAGACCTGAGTTACTGGGTTCAGTCCCCAGTACGGGGTGGGAATGGTGGATGACCTGTCTCAGATCAGATGTGGTTCCTCCTTCTATGGCTGGAAACGTTTGCATAGCTCTCTCTTGAGTGGAGATTAGTCACTAACATAGACCCTAGCGCTCTACCACTGGACTACACCTCTGCTCCCTCGGCCTGGAACTCGAGGCAGTGCTGAGGGTTTCTAGCCTTAAGCAGCCTTAGCTCTTACCTGTGTTCTAGCTGGATGCATCATGTTATAGCTCCCTGAGCACCGGCACACGTTGATAACCATGGGTGTCCACCCATGATAACATGGGTGCCTCTGTCTAGCCTTTCTGGTATAACTCATTTTTTTCAAGACTCGTTTCCTTCAGAAAGCCACTTTGTGTGTGTGTGTGTGTGTGTGTGTGTGTGTGCGCCAGGGATCGAACTCACAACCTTGTTCTTGTCAGGCAGGCACTTATGCTGCTGAGCTAAATCCCCAACAAGAAAGCCACTTCTGACTCTTGCCTGATTCTGGCTCCAGGCTTTGTGGGAACCTTCCTGCCTCTCCCTGCACTGGCTTCTGGCCGCTGGTTTCAAAGAACCCTTCCACTGCCTTGGGTTCTGTGCTCTGTGCACCCCCCACTCCGGGAAGCCCTGGTACCTGCAGCAGAGTCCTAGCTCTCCGGGCTGGTGCCTGTGATAGTCTGGAGCCCACGCTGGTTCTTTCTCAGCACTTTGAGCTCAGCTGCTCTGGAAGATGCACAGTTTTTGATGGATTAGTGCATGATGGCAGGGACACAATGACTATATCCACAGCAGGGCACTGGCATGCAGCACATCTTAATTCTTTTCTCAGCTCTTTCTCTTCCTTCCCTCACCCCACCTCCATCGCTTGAGCCTCTTCCCATTTGTGGAGCATCTGTCTCCCTGTTTCCTGTTATCTGTCCTGTATTTTGCTCTTTATTTATACTTTGGGTTTGCAATATAAGAGAAACCATGTGATAGTCAAGCTTATGTACATGATTTATTTCCCTTATCATGGTCTCAAAGTGCACCCATTTTCCTACAAATGACTGGAATTTATCCTTCTTATGGCAAGAAGAGCTCCGGGTGTGGACACCATGTTCTCTGTCCAGTCTTCTGCCGATGAATGAGACAGTTCTCTCTGCTCTTGCAGCTGTGGCTTCTGCACCCATTCTTCACCCAGCCTGGACTTCTCTTCATTGTTCTCCAGGTGGCTCTGCTCTTGTGTCCCCCAGGACTTAACTCAGGTGACACTTCAGGGGACCCTTTTCAATCTTTACCCACCCCATCAGTTTCCCTCTGGCCTTTTGCGGCTCTCTCTGCACTGTCTCCTAGTCCAATATGGTAGCCACTGGCCACGTGTGGCTAACGAAGCAGTTGAGATGGAACCAGGGCACATTGGGATGGGCCACAAATGTGACAAACATGCACCAGGTACCCACAGGTTAGTGCAGTGAGTCAGCCTCAGAGTCTGAGAACAAGCTGACCCCCAGGGGCTGTTAGAGGAAGAAAAGAGGCAGATCCAGGAGGGGACACAGTGTAGTGTCCTGGGGCACTGACAGACAGGTGAGCAGTCCCAGGCGGCAGCAAGATCAAATAGGTCCCTGGAATTTGTGTCAGAAGGAGGGGTGCACATATTGGTTAGGGCAAAAGTGGTTTCCTCTAATTCAGAATGTCTCTGCCTTTATTCAGCTGATATCAGAGGATTGGGCCAATTCCTGGTGCCAGAGTGTGTGTGGTACCTCCACATGCCCATCTAATTGTCATTCTTGGTTTGGAGTTTGCTCGGACTCTCTGTAGGAGAAACAGACCAGGGATTTCCGGGCATTTGCGGCAACCAGACTCAGGATGGCTGCCTGTGCAGCATGGGGAGGCCATAGGCCACCCCGGAAGTGGCCATGTTGGGGAGGAAGAAGGCAGCTTCTCCACCAGCATGCTGGGCCCAGGCAGAGCAGACCCCAGAGGTCCCACTTCCAGGCACCCCTTCAGTCTGTGGCTGATCTCTCTTGCTCCGCCTCATGGATCAGCAGACTGGTGTCACCCACACCGTGTTTTCCCCGGCAAAGCTGTCTCTTATTCCCAACCTATTTTCTTCACATCGACACACCTCACATGGCTCCCTGCATGCCGCTAGTGGGATGAGAAAGTATCAGCACCCCCCACCCTGGGCTGGCTCTGACCCTGGCCGTGCTGTCTGGCTGCTGTGCCACCATCATCTCCCTTCTCTTGGCTTCCATTTCTTAGTCTGCAGAATCCCAAGGCCAAATCTGAGAAATGAAATTATGGTGGCATCTTGGTTCACAAATGATTTTGCTTGCAAACAGTTTGGTCCACAGAGAGAAGCAGAAGCATTTTGCAAAGCTGGTTTTTGTTTGCAAACTCTGCATCTGGTGACAGACATGACCGTGGTCATCTTCCTCACACAAACACAAATGTGGCTATCTTCCAAAATCACAGAACGAATTAAGTGCGCGAACTGAGGCACCACTGTACTTTCTCCATTAGAATCTTAATCTTTGCTGCCTTCCCCGGCCCCCACCTCCAGCACTGGAGATAGAACTCTCCCCATGGAGCCACATCCCCAGCCTTTTTATCTTTAAATTTTGAGGCAGGGTCTCACTAAATTGCTAAACTGACTAGGCTGGGCTTAAACTTGCCATCTGCCTGCCTCAGCTTCCCAGCGTGTTGGGATTACAGGTGTGCACCACCTCGCCCATTTATAGTTTTCATTTTTATAAGGTTTCTTAGTGAGGCTGAATGCAACCTTAGCTGTGTTTGAATTTGGCCTCCTGGGCTGTCCATGGCTGGAAGCAGTTCTGATATGCTGGTTTCTGTTACCCCCACAAGGCCTAGGAGTTCTTGAAGCAGCAGTGACCTCACAAAGACCAAGCCTCAGAGGGGAAGGCAAGGAGGAAGGGACAGCCATGGGTGCATTCTGGCTCGTTATGGCTGGAGGCTGGCGCATGCCTGGGAAACACCGGATAAATCCGTGCTGAGAGACAGAGGTCCGGGTCAGTGGACTGTGAGGGGTTAAGAAAGGGGAACAGAAGAGGAAATGCATAAGCAACAAAAGATTGGGGACACAGAGTGGTTCTTCGGGTGCCTCAACCCTCAGCTTATGCCTCCCCGCCAGGACAGAATGTATTTTCCCTTCCTGCAGCTGCTCCTTGTGGGTCCCAGGGTGGGCCAGGTGTACCCTCACCCAACACTGATTTCCCTCCACCAAGAACCCGAGACAGGGCCTCCTCCTCAGAGAGCTGGCTCAGCAGGTCCCAGTGCCTGAGAGGAGGCCAATCTGTCACTGCCGTGGTGATGAACCAATGCCTTCAGCAGCTAACACTCTGAGACCCTTCTCTTGGTCCCCAGTGTCCAGCTGGGAAGCTGAAATTGAAGAGTGGACAAGGCAGCACTGTGCCCAGGGCCATCATGTGCAAGCTGGGATGGCCTCCAAGCCGGCCAAAGGGAAGTCTGCAGGTGTCAGGGAGGGAAGGAGCTGGTGCTGCCTCAGGGTGCATTTGTGGGGTGGCGAGGGAGGGGGAGGGACACATGGGAGTGTGTGCATGCCTTGGGGTGCAAGGCAGAGGGGCGCTGTGCTGGTGAGTTTGGGAGAGAACTTTGTTTAGTCACCCCTCTTGCATCTAGGACCCCACAGGATGGCAAACCCTGCCCTCATTGCTGATGCCACCCCCCCCAATGTCTCCTGTGCCTGAATTGGCCCCTCTCCTTCCTCTGTCCCTCTAGTGACTGCCACACCCCACAAGGCCCCTCACCCTCTCTTCACTGGGAATCATACCCTTACATGTATGTAGCTGGGGAGGACTCCATGCTCACTGGCACAGCGAGTTGGGGCCAGCCGGGGGCTCCCCATGCCTGAGTGGCCCCACATCTGTGCTGCCACCCCAGTGAAGCCCTCGAGTACCCTGGCAGCCTCCCAAGGCAGTGCTTCGTACATGGCTGTGTCTGTCAGTTCAGCTGCCTGCCCAGTGCCTGGCCCTATTAGGGTGTCCAAAGCAGGGCTGTCCAGGACCACTGGGCTGGGGAGCACACACACAAGAGGGGCTCCACAGGATCCCTTATTCCTGGTGCAGAGAGCAGATGCATGGGTCCTGACCACACTGCTTGCTTGCTGTGTGACCGGAGGCAAGTGACTCCTGTGGACCTTGAGACCCTGCCTTGCCATCCTGGGCAGGGGTTGGATTCTCACTGGCACCCTGGCTCCACCATGGCCCCTCTTTCCAGGCTAGAATCCACCACTGTTTAGCAGGAACTCAGTTTCCCTATCTGTCAAATTGGACACAGGTTCTAAACCAGGATGCGTAGGAGGGGTGGAGACACCCAACGACCAGGAGTGGTTAGCAGCGCCCAGAGATCACCTGCTGTCCACAGGTGGTAGCCACGGCTTGTGTCTAGATCCCCCCACAAAGCCTCACTCACTTACAAGTGGGGCTTTTTGGAGGTGGCTGGACCTAGGGTGTGTGACGACTAAATTAGGCCATTGATTGGTTTAGCGCAGTCCTAGGTATGGATAATGAGAAGGGCCACCCTGGCTGTGGATGGCTCCAACCCGTAGGCCTGGATGTGGTACAATGAAAAGAGAAAAGCAGGCTCCCTGCTGCTTTCCCTGCCTCCTACCTTCCCCGCCGTGGGCTGCCTCTCCTCTGCAATGCCCTCTGCCATGCTGCCCTGCCTTGGTGCCAGCCATGCACTGACATCTATAAATGTGAGCTAAAACAAACTGTCAGCTTGGGGGGTGTCAGCTATTTTGTTTTAACAATGAGGGAGTAACTAAAACAGTAGCACATAACACTCCTGTGCTTATTTATAGAGTAGGTAACTCATGGTGTGGCGTGTGCTGTGATAGTCTCAAGTAAATATTGATTTTGATTCGTTTTATATTACTGGAGTAAGGCAGGAACCTGAATGACTTAGGAACCTTTCTTTAGCAAGGCTGTTTCTGGCTGAACTGCTGTTCTGGTACTTCCTGACTCTCCAGATGGGTCTGTCCCCAGTTCCTGCTAGGGACATCATCCCTGTAGCCACCTCTGGCCTGGCAGGCCCTACAGGCGAGTGGACAGGCCCAGAAGCTGCAGCATTTTGGGGATCCTGCCCAGTGGACCAATAGGGGCTTGGGGGCATGGATGGAGTGGCCATAATGGTAGCGGGGGTTGGAGCCCAGGAATAGACAGGAAGACACAAAGCCTAGGGAATGAATTCCTTGGAGCCTGATGGACCTAGGGGCAGAGGTTTGGGAGTAGTGGGTGGGGTGGTTACTGTATAGAGAAGCAAGATAACATAAGGCAAATCTCAGAGGTGGGCAGAGCAGTGGGAAGTCCAGGAAAGGTTTCTGAGAAGGCTTTTTGGCAGAAGGAGTAGGGTCACTCCCTCTGGGCTGGAGGTCTGCAGTGAGCCTCAGACCCTCCCCGAGCCCATGCGTGATCCAGCCTGCAGGATGTGGAGCGGGGTTTGCTAGGGCTGGGCCATGAACATGGGGTCAGGAGGACGTGGACGAGCAGTCCCTGGTGAAGCTGGGTAGTGCAGCCGCTGAGGGCTGAGGAGTTTTTGTTTGACAGCATTGGAGATGTGATGAGAATCCCAGACTGAGCATGAGCCTAGGCCCAGCAGCCCCAGAATGGAGAAGTCAGAATGACTTTCGTGGCCATCTAGTGAGGTGAGGCAGGACATGGGAGGCCGTGAGTGCCAGGCAAGGGGTTCACACTATAGTCAGAGCCCTGGAGTGTTTTAAACAAGGATGGGGAATGACCCTTCTGGGCCAGGCAGGGTGGCGATGGGGAGGTTTGGGAGAGGCCCAGCCAGCGTGGGAGGTCAGAGTCCGCAGGATTCTGGAAGGCAGAGGCTGAAGGAGGATCATCAGTCTTTGCTTGTGGGGCAGAGCCAGCTCCAGGGCTGTGAGGGCAGCGTGCAGGACGAAGGGTGAGGGGCAAGTGACAGAGCTACCTTGCCGAGCTTCTCAGATTCCAGGCCTAGGCGCTTGGATTGTGTCACATGACCAGTGGGGGCTGCAGAAAGGTTCTGAGGGGATGCAGTCAGGGGAGGTTCTGGCAGGCCAGTGCAGGGAAGCACCTGGAGGCCAGGGTTCCAGGGAGCAGGCTGGAGCTGGGGTCTGGGGGGGCATAGCAGAGACAGGGGAAGGTGAGGGAGCTGGCGCTTGTCTTGCTGTGGGGAGCCTGAGGGGGAAGCGGCTGAGATGTGCATGGTTTGCACTTGCTGTAGGTGAGGGCTCTGTCATGGTCACCCCCAGGTTTCTGACGGAGGGGGATGGAATATGAGGCGACAGAGTGACGAGCCAGCAGGCATTGCCTTCCTACCTGATCCCCTCACCACAGGCTCCAGGGACAATGTGTTATTAGAGCTGAACTCTAAATAGCCAGAGAGGCGCCATCCTCCTGAGGGGCAAAGGGGAACATCCCAGAGAGGAAAAATCAAACTTGAGGCCCTTGGCTTCTGTTGCAGTGGTTTTTTGGGGACAGGGTCTCACTAAGTAGCCTGGACTGGCCTAGAAGTCTCAATCCTCCTGCCTCAGCCTCCCAAGTGCTTGGATTACAGGTGTATGCCACCTTCCCAGCCTTCACTGAGGCCCCTGAGGTGGGAGAGGCTGGTGGGCTGAGGTCGAGGTGGCCAGAGTTACGTTTATGTGGGTTCCTGTGGGCATCTGGGTTGTAGACAGCACAGCAAGAAGGATTTTAAGTCAGGAGTCTCTGGGTTTTAAACGTTTCTAGGATGCTGCACAGAGAAGGGTTGGCAGAGGCAGGGTGGGTGGGAAGGCCGTTCCTCTGAGCTGGGGTGACCGCAGGTGCGGGGCAGGGAGGAGGATGAGGTGCTTGCCGGGAGCTCACCTGCACTGGCCCCAGGCTGTCCCCGCACTGGCCCATCTTGGCTCCGGCGCCTGAGCTCTTCTGCAGAATAGGGTTCCTCCAGCACTGCCCCTGTGGACTTGCTTTGTGGGTTCAGTGCACTCAGAACTGGCTGTCACTGAGGAAGGGCCCCATGGATGTTGTGGTCACCATCACCATTTCTGGGATCAAACGGGGGTGCATGTGGCTGTAGTGGATGCAGCTAGTTATGTGAGTCTGAATCTCAAGGGGGGCTTGGGTGGAGGCTCCAACTGGGTAGCCACTCCTGCAGACCTGCAATGCCGACCAGGAGCAATGCCACTCCGGGGGTGGGGGCAGGGTGATGTCCAGAAGTGTTCTGAGTTGTGACGTGTGGGTGCCACTGGCATATAGGGATGGTGGCCTCGATCTGCTGAGCACCCCACAACACACAGGATGGACCACAGTAAAGGGTCCAGCCCAGAACCCCATCGGCACCCAGGTCGAGAAGCCGTGGTGTGGACAGAGAATGTAGTTGAAGATATTGGAGAATGGCGACCCAGGGAGCTGGAAGGGGGACCAATGTGAGTGTAAAGAGACACTGCCATGAATCTCTCACAACACTCCCGCTGGTTGGGGTGCACTGCTCTGTCATTCTCACTACTTTCTGAAGCCATCCCGGAAGTCCTGTCTCCTGAGGTATTTATTATGCGGCTGTGGCTACCTTGATGTTCCAAATCAACTGACAACATTTACCATTCACAGCCACTTTGAGTGGGATCCTCGTCCACCTCGGCAGCAGCACTTGCTGTGTTGTTTTTTAAATCACACATTGCTGGTGAAGATCTCCACGTGGGATCTGCCGGAACTGCTTCGGAGATCGGCAAGGACGGTACGCTAAGTGTTTGGAGTATTTTGAGGGGCATTAATGGCAATGTGTCATTTACTGTAACACATTTTTAAAATTTAAACATTCATCATAATTTTTTATGTGTACTTTTAAAAACCAGCTGTGGACCCAAAATTGTTTTTCAAAATGTCATTCATGTGTTTTCAATTTTTTTTTCTTGAAATAAAATGGATTTGAAAAAAAACTCATTTGATATAGAAGTTCTTCATGATAGCTTGCATTCTTAGGGATCCGTTGGGAATTTTGTGCTTTCAGCAGGTTATAACAGGCACTCAGGGCCCTGGGCTGCCTTAGAGGACGCTGAACTTCAGCTCTCTGTGTCCTCTGGTGAAGGCGATGACAGCTCTCCATTCCAGCTGATGGGGACTCTCCCCCATGTATATCTAAGAATTTGAAACTGTGCATTGCCTGTGTTTCAATATGTTGCCCAGGAGCATGTTAGAAAGGATACTTTGTGGTCCCAACTAAATAACATTTTTTGGGCTGCCGGCATCCAGGGCGCAGCTGGCAGAGGGAGGTGAACCCAGCTGTCCCACAGGGAGGGGGCCGTTGGCCACCGGGGCGACTCAGATAAAGGAGAGTAAATCTCGTTTGGACTGAGGTCTTTAGAACCTTGGGCATCATTTCCAACACCAGCAGCCCCACGCCCCGGGACTGGGCTGCCTATCTGCAAACTCCGGCCGCCCCGGGCTTACATTTCCCCCGTGGTCAGCGGGAAGCACGCCCCTCGACCCCAGGCCTTCTGCGGCCTCGGTTCCCATGGGCTCAGCCGAGAAGCATACCTTTCCTGCCCTCTGCCTTGCTGGGTAGCTTTGCTTGGGGTGGCGGGGAGGCCCGGTGCGGAGAACAGACCCGGCCCAGCGGGGTCGGTGCGACTTCGGGGGACCCCAGGGTGGTCCCCGCCCCCTTGCGCTACCCTGTGGCTGTGGTGTGGGAGGGGCCGCCTGCCGGAGGCGGAACCTTGGTGCTTAGCGCGCGAGTTTCCGGCCGGCGCCTTTTCCCAGGGACGCCCTCGCCCCCTGCGCCCCCTCGCCCGCCGGTCCCGCTTACCCGGCACCGCCGGCCCGGTGCTGCCCGCAAGCTCTCCGGACCTGAGAGGCCGCTGCACCGGGTACGGGGGCCGAGAGGAGGGAGAATCCCGGGCCCTCGAGAGGCCAGCGGGCGGGGGTGGGGCGACGGCGCCGGGAGCGGGCGCAGGGGCGAGGCCGCACCGGTGGCGACCGGAGGGACGGGGACCCGAGAAGAGGGGGGACTCTAGGTTGTCCAGAGCGAGGGAAGCGGGCCCCGGAGAGGACTCCTGGGGAGGAGGCTGGGGTCCCGCGCCGTGTCCGGGGGAGGATGCGGTGCCCGAGGGCAGCGATGTCAAGTGTCATTTTAGGACAGGGGTCCGCGACCCCGAGCAATGAAGCGGGAGCAGGATGGGGGCACAGAAGGCGGGCGTCTTGGGTTGTGCATGATGGGGGTAACGCGGGGTGAGGATGAGGACCTCGAGGCATGCGGAGTGGGAACAGGATCGAGTCCTGGTTAAAAGTGGGTAACTGGGTTAGTGGGGCTCTGGGCACGCGGGGAGATGGGGCGGAGACACCGGGCTGGGGATGCCCGGGGCACCTGGCAGGATGCAGGCGGCCCGGAGGTGGGACTCAGCCCGGGCCGGGGTGCAGCGGCAGGCGAGGGAGGACGCCCGGGGTCGGATTGGCTCAGACCAAGAGGAAGAGGGGGCGGGACAAGGGTCCCCACAGAGGAGCCCAGCGGCAGGGACGCGAGAGGGGCCTCCTGCGGCCGGTGCAGCCCCCACCCGAGCGGCTGGACGTGGGCGGGAGGGCCTGGAGTCAGCGCTCCCGGGCAGGACGGGCTACCTTCCGCCGGGAAGAGGCGCCCTTAACCTCTCTCCCCCGCCGCTCCCAGCTCCGCTCCAGATGTTGCTGCTGCCGCCGCGGCCGCCCCACCCTCGCTCCTCCTCCCCCGAGGCTATGGACCCACCGCCCCCCAAGGCTCCCCCTTTCCCCAAGGCGGAGGGCGCCGCTTCCACGCCCTCCTCGGCGGCGGGTCCCCGGCCTCCGCGGCTGGGACGCCACCTGCTCATCGACGCCAACGGGGTCCCCTACACGTACACGGTGCCGCTGGAGGAGGAGCCCCGGGGCCCCCCGCAGCGCGAAGCGCCCCCGGGGGAACCCGGCCCGCGCAAGGGCTACAGCTGCCCGGAGTGCGCCCGGGTCTTCGCCAGCCCGCTGCGGCTGCAGAGTCACCGCGTGTCTCACTCGGACCTCAAGCCCTTTACGTGCGGCGCCTGCGGCAAGGCCTTCAAGCGCTCCAGCCACCTGTCGCGACACCGCGCCACGCACCGCGCCCGCGCCGGCCCGCCGCACACGTGCCCGCTGTGCCCGCGCCGCTTCCAGGACGCGGCTGAGCTGGCGCAGCACGTCCGCCTGCACTGAGCGCCCGCCCTCTGTCTGGGCCTGGGCCTGGGCCTGGGCCTCGGCCTCCCCTCCACCCGCGGGAGAAGTCTTTCTTCCGCTCGCTCCTGTCTAGCTGTGTGATGTAGGCCAAAGTTGTTGCCCGTCCCCGCGCCCGGGAGCGGAGGGAGCTGCGCTCCGGCACGCTGTGCAGCGCGAGCCTTTTCCAGAACCGCCGACTCTCCGAGCCCTGGTTTCCTGCTCTCCCAAGTGGCGAGCGGTGTCTTCTGCATGGAAGGCACGGTAAAAGAGCGCCGGCACGGTCTGGTCGGCGTCTGCTCCCTCCTTCCGCCCACCACCCCCATCCCTTGCTCAATAAACATTCCGCACTCCGTCTCAGGCTGGCTCTTGTGTGTCGGGTGCCCGGCGAGGCTGGGGCTGAGGCCCAACCGCGAGCACCCGGGAACCTTCCTCTCGCTGGGTGCGTGTTTCCGGCCGGAGCGGCTTCCCAAGTCCCCGCGCGCCCCGCCCCCGCCGTCCGGCCCTGAACCCTCTCCTGGCTCCTCGGGTCTTTGCTTCCTTCATTCGGCGCCGCCGGCCCCCGGGGATACCTGGGGGGGGGCCCGGACCTCCGCCACCCGCAGCTGCCAGAGCAGCCCGGGGCCGTCCGGAGTCGCCCGGACCTGAGAGGCCGCTGCACTGGTACGGGGCGGGAAGGAGCGCGCGGGCGCGGAGCGGGCGGCGGGGGCGGGGCCGGGCGGCACCTGCGGGGCGGGCGGCGGCGCGGGCCGGGCAGTGCCGGGGTGGTCGGGACAGGACGCCTGGGGAGCGGCGGTAGGGGCGGAGAGGAGCCCGGGGCACAGACGTGATAGCAGGACTGGAGAGGAGATAGAGGTGCCGAGGACTGGGCAGGGCACCGGGATGCGAGGGACGGAGCCAGGGAGCGCTGGCGTCTCCTCCAGAGCGACCCCTGCCCCTCTCCACCCCCAGGCCCCAGCCACCCTCCGGATGCCGGTGCTGCCGTGCCCCCGTCCCCAGCCCGTGGCGCTTCCCTCTGTAGAGGACATGGAGGCAGCGCTCCCTCGGGCGGGCAGGTGCCCGGAATCTGGACCTTCCTCCTCCACCGCCCCTCCCCGAGCCCCGACACCTCCGAGGCCCAGTCACTACCTTCTCATTGACACCCAGGGTGTCCCCTACACTGTGCTGGTGGATGAGGAGTCACAGAGGGAGCCCGGGGTCGATGGGACTTCGGCCCAGAAAAAGTGCTACAGTTGCCCGGTGTGCTCAAGGGTGTTTGAGTACATGTCCTACCTTCAGCGACACAGCATCACCCACTCGGAGGTGAAGCCCTTTGAGTGTGACACGTGTGGGAAGGCGTTCAAGCGGGCCAGCCACTTGGCGCGGCACCATTCCATCCACAGGGCGGGTGGCGGGCGGCCCCACGGCTGCCCACTATGCCCGCGCCGCTTCCGGGACGCTGGAGAGCTGGCCCAGCACAGCCGTGTGCACTCCGGGGAGCGCCCGTTCCAGTGCCCACACTGCCCGCGCCGCTTTATGGAGCAGAACACTCTGCAGAAGCACACGCGGTGGAAGCATCCATGAGCCGCGCCGGACCGGGGTCCCTTGAAGCCCCCATGCCTCGCTAAGTTTCAGGCAGCTTTCTGGGCCCTGGAGACAGAGACACACACACACACACACACACTCCAGCCTACTCTTGGGGTGAGCCCTGTCAGGAAGGAAAAACCTTGGGCTTTAGCTGAGTCTTCACACAGAATGAAATTCTCTGGCCTCAGATTTGGGACATTCCCGGTACAGGGCCGACTGCGGCGCCCTTTTCCGTCCATGCCGCGTCCTAGTCCATCCACGCCTTGTGACAAGGTCCATGGGTGGAGGAGAGCGCTTCAAGGAATCGCTTCTCCAGGAAAAGGACACCGCATGTGGGTATTGGGCGTGGGGATCTTGGAATGTTTTGTGCTGATAATTGTAATTTGTGTAGTTCACATGTGTATGTTTTTATGTAATGCTCAATATGGAGTCGAGGGTGGAGACTCCAGGGGGGTTGCTGGAGGCCCTCTAGATAACCCCTTTGTGAGGACTGATTGTGGGGTTTTGCCTTCTGTGAGTAGTGTGAGAGAGTTTATGCGGGAGCTTTGGGTGGGAGAGCTCATGGAGG